>WEIT01021987.1:255213-303768 GCA_013389985.1 Dryoscopus gambensis
AGCCCCCGCCGTGTCCTGGCGGGCGGTGCGCCGTCTCCGCCGGGACACGCGTCCAGCGCCCCGCTCCGTCCCGGTCACTGACTGCCCCGCGGATGCGGGAAGCGCAGCTCCCCCGACCAGTCGCGCCTTCCTTCCCCTCACGGCTTGTTCCTAAGGGCTGCGCTTTACCGGTGCGAAATGTATCGAAGGGCTTTAGTGGGGCCAGGAGGACTATTTTGAAAGTGATGAGGGATTTTTACGAAACGCCAAGAGTTCCTGTGTGCTAGAAAGCCGCAAGCAAGACCCAAAGGTTAAAGTGTCATTAGTCGAAGGACGGCGAGATCAGGTTCTTTGAAACTTAAAAAATATCATCCTAATAAGGGGTGCTTCCTCAAAGTGCTGCAAGTGTTTTCAAGGTTATGTGAAAGCAGACCAGGGAACAGCACAAACATCTCCAAAGCTGGGTCTGGCTCCCGACATTAATGCTATTATCACTATTATTGGCTGTTGATATTAATATTATAACTCTTATTTAAACATAAAAGATAAGGGCTGATTGACATTTCTATCCATTTTAAAACCCCAAAGGATCCTTAGTGAACTGCACTGTATCAGCCACAGTACAAGAAGTTATACATCTGAGGAGACTCGTGCAGCACTGGTACTTGCGTGAAGAAGGAACCTTAGAATTTTGGTTCTGGTGGGCGGTGTTTGGCAGTCACGGTTTGGGGCAGCTCCTTTATCTCAAATCAGGACTCTGTTTTGGGCCAGTGATCAAGAGAAATTTCCATTCTGTGTGTGCATTGTACCTTTAACAAGCTCTGATTCAGCCTTTCCTACTAGAAGAATATAATACCTAGAGGACTGCAGGTCCAAATAATTTGTCACAGTGAGTTAAGTTAGGTACCTTTTATGAAGCTTTATAGAAGTCAATGGTGTGTCCCTGAGTAGCCACCTACTTAATGGACCACAGAATACACTTAAGTAAATTCACAAGAGGAGAGAGAAGTCAGTGCTGGGCTTTGAATACAAAGTTGGAGCAACTGATTTTTGATGCTCATCTGAAAAAATGGGATAGCCGTCTGAAGAGCTACAAATGGAACCCGTCTCCTTCCTTGCTGCCTGAAATGAAAATCAAAGCCGACTGTCAGGGTAGGCTGTGTGTGAGTAAGTCCTACAGCTGTGGCTGAAGTGAGGTACCCAGGTTAGCTCTTCCTGTGTTGGATCTGGCGGGAATAATGCAGAGGTGCTGTCCACCACAAGGTGGCTAGGTGAGGTCGACACCTCCCACCTTCCAGCTGGTCTTGCCTTGCTGCACTGCCGTAAAGAAGGAATAATTAAAATTAAAGACACCCAAACCTACTGTCTCCTTTTCTTTCTGTTCAGGGAATTTGTTGTGATTAGCACTTGTTTAGATTTACAGATCTCCTTTGGCAGTGAAGCCTTAGTTTTGAATGCCATTTTTACTCAGGCACTTACAGCAATGATGGAGCTGGAGGACATGCATTTGTCTTCCTAGAGGATGAAGGTGTGTTTTTTAACCTGAGATAAGGTTAAACATAAGAACTAACAGGTTCTCTGATGTGAATATGATGCAAATGGAGCTTTAACCAAAGCTAGTAAAACTCACAGGCTTTATTTTGTCTGTTGTCTGACTGTTGAGAAGAAGTGGATGTTTTCCCAGATCAGCAGGAAGCTATGCCCCTGCAAAATCATGTTGGAGGCAAAGCTCTGCTGTTCTTACTGCAACACAGTCGTGCAAAGTCGGTCATAGAAAATGCAGGAAAGGGAGGAGCCGAGGGAAGGAATATGGACCTCCTTTACATATACTGAAGTGGTAACTTCTCCTTGCAGCTATTCATAATCTGTAAAATCCTGGTCTCTTTCTGAATTGCACCTCTGCTTTTTCAGCAGTGACACCTTAGCGTAGTTACGCTGTTCGTGGCTTTGCCCTGCTTTTGTAATGTGAGTTTGTTTAACAACATTAGGAAATCCATTCCTCCTGCTTTGCTAAGGTGCTGCCTATGTGAACACCATGTGTCACTGCCAGCCTTGAATTTGTGCTGTGTAGCCCTGTTGACAGCAGGATGTGCTGACACAGTGATAACAGCACAAACAGCATCCACCAGCCCGTCAGATTCCAGCAGTTATTGACACCATTGCAGCTAATGTGTACGGGGCTTAACTAAAGCTCTTCCTAAGGCAACTGAGCCTCTCCTTCATTGCTTAAGCTAATTGGAAATGGATTTCAAACAACACAATCCTCCCATCAACAGTGGAAAGCTGCTTCACTTATGTTGGCATACTGGGCTTTTTTTTTTCCCTCTTGTCTGCTGGAGGTGCCCAGGGTTGCAGTACTTCCCAGCAAAATGTATAATTACCTTGCTAAATTATTTTCACCATGTTATCCTCCATGTGAATGGAGAATGAATTATATTTTAGGATGAGGAAAAAATGGCAAGGGGATGAATTCCCACTGACCTCAGAGGTGACAACAGAGTCCTGTAAATAATGCTTTATTCTCCTTAACTTGTACTTTCATTTGCTGGCTCAAAGATAAATTTAACTGGAGTGAACCTTTTCCTTTTTTAACAGCATGTTTGCACAAAGCGTAAAGCACTTTGTCTCAGTCTGTTACTGAACAATTAGTAAAAGATGTACTTATGGGCTGCTGTTGTTTATCAGACAAGCCATAAAGCTCCCAGGAATTTCTACAGGACTGTCCTGCAAATATTCTTGATGCCAGATTTCTCTCACACTCGTTCTTGTGGGAACAGAGCATCCTGCAAGAAAAAGCTTCCATTTAGAGAAACTGGTCCTCAGCCCATCTACCATTTCTGTGTCAGCTTTGCCTTTTCAAAACTGGGTACAAAGGAGTTTTCCTCTCTTGGAAATGCTTTCAGGCTTAATACTGTCTTCTTAGCCTTCTCCCAGTGCTTCTCTGGGACAAAAAAACCCCAAACAAAAATCAAATTAATTTGAATATTTTCTGTATAAAAGACACACAAGAAATGCAGAGGATGGGAGAAAGAAGCTTGGACAGGAGTGCAGTGCTGCAGATCTTCTGTATTTGAGGGGAACTTCTCAACTACCAGGTTGCTGTTGACTTTCCTCTCATTGTCTGTGGTTTTGACTGGAAACTCTGCTGTGCCTCCAAGGAAACATTTCCCCAAAGAATTTAATGAAAACCAGTACATTGCCATGGGGAACTGAACAACCAGTGTGAACATTACTGTCAGGAGATTTTCAGCCCAGCTTTAGTTCTGGTCTTACAGGATTTGCTGTATAATGTTGAACCACAGTGGGTCTCTGTAGCAGTGTACTCTGGACAGGTTATTGAGCTTTCTTGGGGGAAATAATCCAAGAGCCCTTCCACACTAACCCTGCACTGGTATTTGGACTTTTTTTCACGTTAACCTCACAGGTAGCCAGTTTTCTCACTATAGGGCACCTGAGCCACAAATATTGCTAAATAGGTTTCTTGTGAGTTTACCCAGGAAGTTTAATAAGCTGAAATGGCCATAAAATAACTTCCCATGAAAACTAATTGCTACTTACATATGCAAAGGTGGGAAGTGTATGTTAAGAAGGGGCATACAGGGTTGAAAATGAGTCATTCTTCCCTCTAAAGGTCAATGTACTTTCATTCATGAGATAGATTTAACATTCCAATTATATTTTTTAAATAGCAATGCATAACTTTTCATCCTCTGGCTAGGCGAAATATTACTCGTGCACTGTGGCCTTCATCTAAAATTTTATTAACTTGCCACATGTATTCTCCCTGAAACTGTCTGCATTCACTACATACCAGTGCTATTATAATGCTGATGCAATTAGCCTTTACATCTTTAGGGGATTGCTACTATACACCTGAACTCATTTGCAGGAGGAACCCCTTGCCTAAAGATCAGAAAGAACTTCAGACTAGGTAAAAATGTGGGTTTGAAGGTGGACATTTTGTAAATGAAAATCAGAGCTCCAAGCTGAAATCTGACTGTGGTGAAGTCCACAGCATTATTTTTGTGTATTTTAGAGGTACCAGCATTTAATCAAGGTCTCTTAGTTATATTTTTCTTTCATTCTATTTTGGTTTTGTTTCGCTGCCTTCAAAGGATAGCATTTGGAGTTGTGTCATACTGAACAGAAAACTGGTAAAAGATATCCGTCACTTTGCAGTTGCTCTTTGGTTTTCTCTCATGCTCAACTGTGTGCCACACCTGAGATCTGATCTTGCTCTTCTGATAAAGCAGTGGCAGAGCTTGATGGATAGGACAGAGGCGCTGCCATTTGGCTTCTGAAAGGTTTTTATTGTAGCGCAAGTGGCTTTGCTCTTTGCTGGGGTTTTGTGCTTTGCCTAATCTATCAGGCCAGCTTTGCCAGTCCAAAGCTTAAGGATAGCGTGAGTTGCACTTGAGTTTACTCTAGACATGAAGTGTACTGCAAATAAATGTTCTCCTGTTCTACCCTTGGGCTGCATGTGGATTACCAGTTGCTAAATCACAGTGAATCATGGGTGTGCTTAGAAGCATCTTTCCCAGTCTTTCCTGCCCTCTTAGGTATATAGCACTTCCCTCTAGACCTCCAGTTGTTGGTGCTCTCCAGAAATGTGGATTTAGTCAGTTCACAGTGCCTCTTCTTGAACTGTAAATGCCTCTTGAAGAGGAAACCAATTGTTTAGTGATGGGGTTTGCCTGGCTTTGTGGGCAGTATGATCCTTGATCCTACTGCTGTCCTGCCTGTTCCTGTCCAACTCACTTTCCTACTCCATCAGCACTAAGAAAACTTGAGGAAACTCATAGCATATGACTCTTTTGACTCATGATGCCTTGTCCACTGTTTCCATGTTGACCGCAAAAATCTGGCTTGCAAAGACATGAGGCTTTCATAATAAAGCCACTGGGATTTGCAAATTTGTTACTGATTATTTGACAGATAATGTTAGAAATGATGCTCAGTCTTTGAGTGGTTCACGGAAAGTGTGATGTGATCACATGTTTTTGTTTTCCCAGAGTTATGTGGTGTTGCTGATCCTCACTGGGAGCCAGGATTATGCACTATGTGTTCATGATTTCTAGGTCTGTTTTCTGCAAATTTTGTTTACCTTTAGGCACATTGTTCTTATGAATGTTCTTATTCATAAGCATGTTCAGTAAAATAGCCATAAACAAACACCAAAAAGGGCGCAAGTAACAATTCATTATGTTTGAATGAACATTAATGGCACATTCAAAAAATATGTTTTCTCTAAACTTGCTGTGCTTTTATTTCCACATCCTTAAGAACAGGGAATAAAGACCTACAGTAAAGAAGTGCACAGGGAAACTTAAGTGCTTTATTATACAAAAGCAGAGATATTCTTCAAAATCAAAGGCGGTTTTGCGGTGTCTGAGCGAATTGGATCCTGAAGTAATCTGGTCATTTGGTTCACTGCACATCTCACCTGAACATTACATGATAGGAACTAAAATGTGTGCTTGTGATGATGTTTGCGAATTAGCCGAAAGAAGTAGAAGAGGGGAGATTGGCAGGATTTAGCACTTATAAAGTTCCCAGCTAAGTGAGCCTTGTCTTAATAAAAAAGGCCTCACCTTTCGGATACATCAGTGCTAACTCACTTGGAGTGATGATGTTTTGAGAGTCCAAGTTGCTTCCCAAATGGCAGCAAATTTCACACTGTGCCTGGACATTTCCTGTCTAATTCTCACACCAAAGCATCCTCTTGGGCTACCCAGAACTAGTGTACTGAGACTAGGAGATCTACTTTTTTGGCACAAGTGATTTACCTAATAGCAAACAGCAATTCAGGTTGCCTGCTTTCCAGATCTCTTTTATCTGCTGAGCAACAGCATCTATTTCCTGGGAAGCCACTTCTGAGCTCAACGTGGTTGCTGAGACTGCAGTGCTGGGCTGAGAAAGGTCCTTTATGAAATGTGCCACATTTGTCTTGCTTCTTAAATTCAGAAAGATTTGGTTGGAGAAAAATGTCATGGAAGCATAAATGCAGATTTGATAAGTCTGACCTTTCTTTTCTTGCGAACAATAAATGTCAGAAAGCTTAAAATGACAAGCTGGAATGGCTGGAGGTTATTTATGTGTTTAAATATTTAGGCAAGAAACACATTTTGAGAGTAAAGTCTAATTTACATGAGTATTTTGATTTATGACTGAGATGGCTGAGTAGCTTCATGGTTGTCACTATCCTGCTTAGCATGGCGACTCAGAAATTCCATGTGACAGCATAGGTAGGACTTAGATCTCTCTACTTGCAGCAGCTGTGAACCCTGTCAGTTGTAATGAAGGGAAATCACCTTCCTTTGTTAGTCAAGTAGGATCTTTGACGTGGTTGAAATGTTCTAAGTGTATCCAGTAGAAAGAGCTGGTGGCTGGCTTCAAACTGACTTCAGACAAGTTTCTAACAACAGGCATTTCTTTGGACAAAGAACTTCAGTAGGTAGCTGCAAGAATTGAGTTCTAGTTTGACTTCCAACTTAATTATCTTGCAGTACACAGCTCTGCCACTGACATCTTGCGTGACACGAAATACTTACCTTTGTGGCAGTTACTTCCTTTGCAAAGCAAGGGTAGTTTTGACAGCTTTTGAACTCTGTTGGTAGAAGGTGCCTTTTTTTTATTTTGTATTTTTTATAATGCTTTTACTCTCTAAGAACCGGAATAAAGGCAGTAAGGTGCAGTCTGAACTCTCAGCTTTTTAAAGGAAAAGCTAAAAGAGCCAGTATACCATATTGATTTATTCCCATCTCTGCACTGCTAATAGTCAAAGGACTGCTATTTCCTTCATTTCAGTGATAGCAAACTTAGAGTTTTGGTTGATGCTACAAGAAACTCGGTTTCTCTTTTATTTTAAAAAATTATGAGCCCTGCCTTCAACTGTTAAAACACCACCTGTCTTGAAGTCAAATAGTCAAATTTAGATTTGAAATTTGAATACGTTGTGAGTCTTTGACCAAGATTATTTGTACCCTCATGAAAAGTAAGAACGGGATAGGCTGTGGCCAGCTGCCCGTGTGCTTTTGGCAGCTGCAGCTGGGCACCATCTCCATTTGCAGTGAGGAGCTGCAGGTGTTGGCTGCTGCTGGCTGATGGGGACTGCTGAGCAAACGAAGCACTGTCTGTCCTGGCTGGGAAGGGAGAAGGTTTATCCTTTATGGTTTCTTACTTAAGAGACCAGACATTTGCACAGAATGAGGGATTTGAGATTGTTTAAAACTTGAGTGGATTACATGATTCTTCCTGGATTACAGATGGCAAAGTGGAGATACTAGGCTGAAATCTTTGAACTAGATGGTTCTAGTAATGTGGGGCATCCCCTTTGCAACTTGTCTCATTGCCTTTACAACTCTTCAGCTCAGTTTGCAAATCTCAAGAGTTTCCACTGGTATTCCAATGTTTACATCAAGGCAGAAGAACTACCTTTCCTGCTCAAACAAGGGCATGTGCTGAATCCATTTTGGACTGAGATTTCCCTGCAGTAATGCACTGTGAAGGAAGAGGTGCAGGCTCTTTCTGCAAGCTTCTCCCCATTTCCTTACTGCCAAGCAACTCTTGCCGGTCTCATCTTACAAAACCTTGTGATGAAGGAAAACCATGACTCTATCTTCAAGTTACAAGCTGGGCAAAGGGAGAGAAGGCAGCTTTCTGTAAGGTGAAGAGCAGAGAACGCTTGGGTGGTGAGTGCGGGGGGAAAAAAGCAGGATCCTGCAGTGTGAGGGTGGGAGTACAGTGGGAGATGTCCATGTGTGGATTCTTGTGCTATGTGTTTCTTGATGTCTGTCAGGAAGAGGAAATACCAGTCTCGGTAGACATACTGGAAATTGTGTTTTTCATGTCATACTCCTTGTAAGGATTTTTTGTTATTGAAGTTTTCTTTCCAGCTCAGTTTTGAAAGGTGGTGTGGTTCGTCCGAACGCACTCGCTGTAATGCTTGTGACATGCAGCTGAATATCTGTGACTTCACCTACTAGAAATCTGTGGTGATGGTTCAGAGCTCTGCAAGTTGCAGCAGACGTCTAATTACAACTTGTACACTGGCGTTTGCCTGTGGTTTCTACTGGCCCATTGAGTAACGAGTTATCTTGGACGCATCAGAGTGTCTGGGCTTTTTATAGCCTCTTTCGTGTTGGATTCTCAAAGTACTTTAAGCCTTATCACCCTAGTGACAATGCTAAGCATTATTATATCTATGTTACAGAGAGATCATAGAAGCCAGGGGTGGAAAAATCATTATTTGATTATGTTGTACTGCAAGTGCTGAATAGAATTTTCTCCTATAGAATATACTATATGGTGAAGTGTCTCTCTGCTTCAGTCAAAAGGCCAAGAAAGAACAAGAAATTGGAGTTGAGAGGTTCACTAGCTTGCTGGAAATAGTGCAGCAGTTATTGGCAAAACTTCTCTGCTCCACACTGTGTTTGTGACACTTGTCTTTAAATAAATCTGGTTTTGTCACATTCCACACCTTTTGCAATACTGTTTTCTTAGTTTTGGGAACATCTGTGATCTGCTGAGCCTCTCCCTATCTTCAGACATCCCCCTGTGGCCCTTCCCTTTGTAGGGCAGTGTATGTCAGCATTACAGACTGTGATGCAATGGTTATTTCCAAGGGCTGTTTCATTATTGATGCTAATTAAACTTGAAACTAATGAGAAAGGATTACTTTTCAGGGCTGGAGAGGAGGCCAGAATAGTTATTATAGGTTAATTATTCTTCTAAAAGACTTGTTTTAAGTAACAATTAATTTTGTCAACTTTTTTCTTGCATTGTCCAAGAGCCTTGTTTGAAGAGGTTTCAAAATATAATTGCTGCACTGACCTCATCTAGCTCTCAATCAGTAATCTCCTTCCATCAGCAAAAGGTTAATAAAATCTTTAAGGAAAGGAATTTGGTGCCTTATCTATGTGTAGACGATTTAGAATAGGTCTCCCTGCAAGTATTTCCTATTACCCTTCTGCAGGATTTCTTTGGCATACTTTTTATATTTGAAAAATGTTGCATTCCATAAAGCTTCCAAATTTAATGGTTGCTTTGCAAAACAGGTGCATTACAGAGGCAGAGAGCAAATCTAGTCAGGCCTGGCTGGGAATTGGCACATAAGTGAGAACAGGCTTCTTTGTTCTCAAAGAACTACAGCCTGTGGTGAACCTTAAAATCTGTCCTCACTTTGCAGGACACTGGGGTGTCCATAACATGATTAATATTTGCTAAGTAACCAAGGGAGGAGATGAGACTTGTTTTACTTGAGAGCCAAGGTTTCTTTCTGGCTGGGAAGCACTGCAGCTTTTGGAGGGGAGGATACATGCTGGTCCACTTTGCTCCTTCCCAGCTGTTACGTTGAACCTTTCTTCTTGGCTTTTTGTGGATATGAGTAATGGCTCCAGATTGTTGCAATATTGTACTACAAAAAGGGAAAGGCAGAGCTTCATTAATGATATTGTGAGTGCAGAAAGCTGAATAAAATCATAGAATTGTGTAAGCTGGAAAAGACCTCTAAGATCACCAAGTCCAACTGTTAACCCAGGACTGCCAAGTCCACCACTAAACCATGTTCCTGAGTGCCACATCTACATGTTTTTTGAACACTTTTAGGGATGGTGATTCCACCATTGCCTGGGCAGCCAGTTACAATGCTTGATTATCCTATCAGTGAAAAGATTTTTCCTAATATCCGATCTAAACCTTCCCTGGCACAACTTGAGGCCACTTCCTCTTGTCCTGTCTGTTGCTACCTTGGAGAGACTGACCCTTAGCTGGCTACACCCTCCTTTCAAGTGGTTGTAGAGAGTGATAAGTTTGCCCCTGAGCTTCCTCTTCTTCAGGCTGAACACACCCAGTTCTTTCAGCAGCTCCTCATCAGACTTGTGCTCCAGACCCTTCATCATCTCTGTTGCCCTTCTCTGGAGTCTCTCCAGCACCCCAATGTCTTTCTTGTAATGAGGAGCCCAGAACTCGACACAGGACTTGAGGTATGGCCTCACCAGTGTCAAGTACAGGGGGCTGATCACTTCCCCAGTCCTGATGGCCACACTCTTGCTGGTCCAGGCCAGGATGCCATTGGCTTTCTTGGCCACCCGTCGAACAGGTCCTTTTCCTCTGGGCAGCTTTCCAGTCACACTTCTGTGATACAGTGCTGCAGGGGGTTGTTGTGACCCAAGAGCTGTGACCTGGCACTTCACCTTGCTGACCCTCATACCCTCATCCAGATCCTCTGTTTTTGTGGACAGGAAGGATAGCAGTNGTCTGTTGCTACCTTGGAGAGACTGACCCTTAGCTGGCTACACCCTCCTTTCAGGTGGTTGTAGAGAGTGATAAGTTTGCCCCTGAGCTTCCTCTTCTTCAGGCTGAACACACCCAGTTCTTTCAGCAGCTCCTCATCAGACTTGTGCTCCAGACCCTTCATCATCTCTGTTGCCCTTCTCTGGAGTCTCTCCAGCACCCCAATGTCTTTCTTGTAATGAGGAGCCCAGAACTCGACACCAGGACTTGAGGTATGGCCTCACCAGTGTCAAGTACAGGGGGCTGATCACTTCCCCAGTCCTGATGGCCACACTCTTGCTGATCCAGGCCAGGATGCCATTGGCTTTCTTGGCCACCCGTCGAACAGGTCCTTTTCCTCTGGGCAGCTTTCCAGTCACACTTCTGTGATACAGTGCTGCAGGGGGTTGTTGTGACCCAAGAGCTGTGACCTGGCACTTCACCTTGCTGACCCTCATACCCTCATCCAGATCCTCTGTTTTTGTGGACAGGAAGGATAGCAGTCTTTATTAGCTGTAAATGTTAGGGCAGCTTATGTGCTCCATTGACCAGTGGCCTGCTGCCTTCTGTCAGGGCACCTGCTTTGCATCTTGTATTAAATGTGAGGGCTGCGAAGGCAAACACCCGTGAATGTAGGTGCTGCTGCGAGTAGCAAGGCCTCAAATGGAAAGTAGAAGTTGCAGCTTAGGAAAGCCCTTACCTACTAAGTCCACATTTCAATCTCTCTTAAAAGGGCAGCATTCACCAGGCCTGAGTTCAAGAAAAGAGTTACATCCTCCATCTGGGTGCTGGTATTAAGTTCAAAGATAAAACATCCTCTGAGTAATCACTCTTGCCACTGGGCTCTGCTTAGGCCAGCTCATAGGATTTGGGATAATATTTGAAGTGCTGAGTCCCTTTTGCAATTAAGGTTTTAAATCACACAAAGATTGATCAAAAGCTCAGTGTTTCCTTCTTTGTCTTACCAGCCCACTGTCCTTTATCTCTTGAAACAAAGCAGCATTAACTTTTAAGATCTGATTCAATAACATTTTATGGATAATAATTATGACTGATATTAAGCCTTCAGCAACCAGTCTGTACGGAGACTTAATGTATTGAGGTTTATTACCAGTGTAACCTATCTTTTTACATTGGTTGTAAAGCAGGATCAACTATACTGATAAGAGGAAAGAGAAGCATCAATGAACTGTTTGCCTCTGCTTCTCTGCAGGGTGTTCATATTCTTGCCACTTAATATTGCTGGCACGGTGGGAGTTTGCTGGTGAAGAGTTTTTGTTTGCAGAGTCTGTTTGTGCAATTGCGAATGAATGAACGAGAGAGTGCATGAATGAGCTACAGCAATCCTGTGCTGGGGAAAATACTCCATTACTGGATATACCCTGGAGACCAATTGATGATACTTTCCCTTTTAAAAATGAGTGTGAGAATGCAAAGTTTTTAGACATGAGCTCCACAGCTTTCTTTGAGGCTTGTCCCAATAATGGAAGCTCTTAAATATATAAAACTTCTTTAGACACCCCATATTAGTGATTTTTTTCCCCAGAAGTTTCCCAGTTTCCTTGATCTCATCAGGATATAGTTGTATGTACATATCATAACAATGAATGGAGATGGTCCCTAAACCAAACGGAAGACCAGCCTGAGCTAAAGAAGGTTTAAAGACCTGGTTTCTAGGTCTTTAAATGCTGTGCACAGTGGTCTTAATACAAATTACAATATGAGAAAGGAAATTCACCTTAGTTTCCATATGGGGTCTTCAAAGAAAGTTCTCCTGTTGTATTGGCACTGAAAAGGTTACCTGAAGGACCCAGGACTGGGTCCTTGCTCAGCTGAACTTTCTGATGTTCATGCATCATTAACTGTAACTGTATTAGGTAGTTGCCTTTTTTGCCTTGCTTCTCCTCATAACTTTCTGTATAAGGAAATCTACCTCTCTGGTACGTTCAAATAAGATGCTGTCTGCTTGTGTCCTTTTTGCCTTTTTGATAGGAAAGCAGAAAGGAATTCTAAAGTGCTCTGGGAGCTACGTGGAAGCCTTGCTTTGACATCTCTAAATATGTGAGTAATAGGGTGCTTAGAACTGATTTTACGTGTGATGGATGCTCAACAGTAAGGAATCACAAATTGTGAGCAGCAGAGCTTGGAGAGGAGAGCTGCTCAACAAGATTAATGGGAAGGGAGACCTTTAGTGTAATGAAAGACACAGTTCCAGCTTGAAAACAGACAATGCCACACTAGATAGAGTCTTGAGGATTTGGACAGTCAGGTTCCCTCTGTGCATTTGTAGAGTCCCTTCCTAGGCAGGGAACACTGAAGAGCTGCACGAAAAGTGCACTTTAGTTCCCACTTCACCTGCAAATGAGTACACTGGTGCACCAAGGGAGCAGAATGTCCAAGGGCTGCCTGTCAAGCTGGAGATAGGGGTGTTGAAGGAAAACTAGGAATTTCTAAGAAGTGCAAGCCAATAAGAAAAGTAGGATAAGACTGCAGTAGAATGTAGCTGGGTCTGAGCACTGCAGGGTTTATTTTACAACCATTTTCCTGTGGAGAAATGACCTTAGACAAATAAGGCAAGTGAAACCTAATTGGAAAAGACCCAACAACTTGTGTCTGCTTTCAATTAGACAGTAATTATCTTATTATTAGGAGAAATATCAAGTTTAAAAGAAAACAAATATCTCCGTACTCAAATAATAAAAAACTCCCAACAGGTGAAAGTGTAGCTCATCCATTCCTTCCATTGTAAGTTGAAAGCTGCTATTAACTCTGAATATCATGACTAAAGTATGAACAGGGAGCAGAATTAGCAAAATGTTAGTGGAGCTGGCTACAGGATCATTGTTATGACTGCAACTGTTTGTCTCTGACAAGGATAATAGTGTGTGGAAATGAAGCCAGCAGACATGTAAAATACATCTAAATATAGAGGACAAACAGCAAATAATAACTGGACTGGTAATCAGATGCCGAAGGCCTTATCTGTTAGTACAGTGGCTTGAAAGATGGCAGCGCTGGTAGATAAACATTAAGAGGACTATGAAGCTGAGGATAAATAGAGCAATATCCTCTAAACAGTAAAGAGCTGAAGCATAAGACCCTGGAAAGACATTCAGGACTTATTGCTTGAGAAAGATCCCTAAAGCTGTCAAGCAGATGTGCAGCTGGTAAGTAGATGACTTGCTGTGACGTTGACTGAAATGGTAGAAGGAATAAATCAGAGGGGATTGCATTAGTGTAACTGAAGGCAGTACATTACTTTGCTTTGAAGTATAGTGTCCTGTGGAGAAAGCAGTGACTGTCATCCCATAAGAGTGATCAAACTGAGTGGAGACATGTCCCAGATTTAGGCTGTAGCATAGTCAGGAGCTTCTCGTCCGAGCAGTCATAATTTTCAGGTTTTCTTGAAGGCTTTGGACTAGGGTTTGATGGGAGGTGTAAGGGGCTGATCGTAAGCCTACTGAAGCCAGTGACATCTCCCCATTGTACATCTGCTCCCCTCTCCTGCTGTCAGGTACAGACAGACTGGGCAAGAACCACCTTTTCTGCTCTTTGCTTGAGTCATCTGCTATGAGTGCACAGAGAGAAACAGCACACCTCATACTTTGTGTCAGAAGATAAAAAATAGAACTTATTTTCAACCTGGCAATTTTTGTCAGCACTTAGTCTAGATGGAAATGCAAAAGAAGGCCTTGGTGCTAAGTTTAGTGACTGGAACAGTATTGTCTGTGCTGTCTTTACACAGGTCAAATGAGCTTGGGAGATGCTAAGAACTCTTGTTCTTGAGTTCTTACGGTTTTGTGGAAGGGGCTTTTGGGGGCAACCGTTGCCCTGTAGCGTGTGTGTTTGCCATTAAACATCAAACTTCCCGCTGTAGCCCACTCTTAGACCTTTGGCATCATATGTCTGGGTTTTGAGTTGAATGAAAACAAGGGAAGCATCAACCCAATAAGGGGAATAGTGGCATGAGAGCATCCTAGTGGAAGCAAAGGCGAAAACATCAGCTCTCCAGAGTTCAGTGACAGGAGGAAGGTTCTTGTCAGGCTGACCAGAATATGCCTAAAGAAATGGAAGTTCTGATAGTCACCTCTTAAAATGTTTACATCCACTGTTCATTTAGCACTGAAGACCTAGTTTCAAGTTCTTTACCTTTATTAAAATGAAATTATGTTTGATTTACCCCAAGGTACTGTACAGAACAAACAGACCAGGCAGGCCTCCAAACTGAGGAGTTGCACTCCTTTTCCTTTTTCACTCTGCCTATGCTACTGTGGCCATGCCTTCATGGTAAGGCACTTCTGCATTGCATCCCAGACTTGAAATTGAAAAGGTTAATGAATTTGCCCTTTCTGCCCCATGAAAAAGTTCTCAGTATATGATACTAAAATTATTTCAAATATACTTTTGTCACTTAAAAGTTTGAAAATAATTTATTTTTTAAAATAGGGATTGGAAAGGGGGAAATGAGGCAATATCCTCTCTGAAAAGAAAAAGACAACTGAATTGAGATGTCCATCTGAAAGGAGAACACGACTTTTTACTCCAGAAGGGATAGAAAATGCCTTGTTCCTACCTCTAAAATCCTTTCCAGCGTAGCTATGATAGTCAAACCCATCTGCAAAGATAAAGAGCTGAAGTATGATCTTGTCTCTTAACATGTCTTTTGTCATCACCCTCATCTCTTTCCCCAGAAGCACTTAAGAATCATAGATTGGGGTCCAGATTAAAATGCTCAGGGGAAGGAAAAATAATAGGAAGGTCAGCCTAGATGGTATTAAAGTCACATCAGCAGAATTACCAGAAAGAAGAACAGGCAAAGTACCTAAATGAAAACTCTTATCTAAACCAAACTAGTTTACAACTAACATAAAAGTGTCTCCTGTGTTAGTTCAAGGTAGAATAATTCAGAACTTTTCTTTCCTAGTCTCTAAACTGGTTCATTGTTTGTTCCTGTGGGGTTAATATCCTGGGACACATCTGTTTTATTCATAATTTTGACTTCATGGCAAGACCAAGACTTCTTTCTCATGGGTGCACTGTGAGCCACCTTAGTACAAACTTGGAATCTATGTCAGGATTGCCATAAGAAGATAAGTTTTATGTGCCAACTTTTGAGCTGCTTCAGGCACATCTCTAGCCTAGCAATGAAAGCCTGGCTTTCAGGGTGGCTTTGAGAACATGGCACTGTCTAAAGCCTTATCACTGACCTCCCAACCCTGGTCACTGCTTCACTAAAGCCTCTCTCCGGAGCCTCATGGGCACTTCCATAATCCTGAAATGATAATCGTGTCTCTTGAGAACAGAGTCCTGCAAGGTCCGGAAGTAGTTCTGTTTTCTCTGGGTAAAACACAGGTATCTCTTGCCTCTCTGTAACATCTGTTGTTGGTACAGATTGCTGGGGTCACACACAGGGGGTTTCAGATGTTTCTTTCAGTTCCATGCCCAAGGACAGGGAAGGTGCTTGACTTCTGGAGCTGCAGTTCCATGAAGGCTCAGTTTTGCAATTCACATCTGTAAAAAGTCACAGGTAAAAGCCTCCTGGATCAGAGCCAAAGCTGGAGCAAGTGCAGCAGAGGGGCGAGTTCAGCTCTAATGACCTGAATCTCAAATGCCTTAAATGCAGAGACCAGATGAGCTTTATTTTACAGGAAAATTCATTTGTTTGATTTTGCCATAAGCTTCTCTGTTAAGGCCTTTTTTTTTCCTGTCTGAGCAAGATAGGGTCTGCGTTATGGTTCTGTACTACAGCAAACAGGAATCCTTTCCCAAAACAGCCCCTTCCTCCAAAAAGGCTGATTATAGTGGAAGTTGTGCCTTGCTGTGACTGACAGTGTCATGACTTGATCCTACACAGATCTGCCTTGATGTGACTTCCTCCACAGGTTCCTTCCCAAGTCCTATTTTTTATATTGTATTCCGAACAGGTAACTCTTCTCATAAAGGCACTTCATGAAAGCAGTGTGTGCAGCTCCTCTGAGTAGCACTAAATCTGTGACAAACCTAAGGGAGGTTCCACAGCAAGGTGGTAAAATACTGACTTGTCAACATATTTTGCTGGCTAAATGGGAAATGTGGCCGACAGCTTTACCCTTTAAAGCGGGGAGAGATAAGGGCAGTTTCACTGTTTCACAGTCAGCCACAGTCATCCGTAAAATGAAGAGTTACTTTTTTTTAAACTGATGTTTCAGTAGTGAAGGACTCAATTTTTCACTAGTATTCATGCTTGTTCCTGTGCTATTCAATAACTGAAGATATTTGCTAATGAATTAAACAACTAAGATTTCACCTGTTAACCATCTTCCTTGAAATACAGTTTTTAAAAATGTTTATATTTGGAGCTGCTGAGGAGGTCAACACAAGTAAGACTGACACCCAAGAAAATGACAAATTGTTAAGAGCTGAGAGATGTCCAAAGTGAAGTTTTGTAGCAGTTCCATGGTCTTTCATGATTCTCGTTTTTCAATAAAAGAATGACATTGATGAACCTTGTGTTGTTGCTGAAGGAAGAAGGGAATAGAAGTGAATTTGGCTTTCTCCTGAGGCGTTGTGCTGAATAGGTTGTGCTGTAATCTGAGTCACTGGGAAACATCTCTGATACTGCAGGGAAGATGAGAGATTCTGACCTCCTCTTCTTTGATCTTGGAACACTTCGTGGAATTCTCTTTGTTCTTTTCTTCCCCGTTTGGTGTCCGATGTGATTTACTTGTTAGTGCTGATGAATGCATGGTGCTACCCCAGTGAAACGCAGCAGTGAGTCACAGCCTGGTGCCTGCCAGGTCAGTGCTTGGCCGTGAGCGACAAGGGGTGGCAGAGAGCTCCCCTAGGTCACTGCAGCCCTCGTGCCCCAGTCAAAACTCTGTGTGTCTGTAGTAGAGTGTCAGCTGAGTAGGGAGGGCCTGAACATCATCGCTTTCCTCCCTACCAGGATGAGAAAGGTGAAGTGCAAACATCTGTTCCATTGCAGTTTGATTAGGAGCTGCAGAGCAGCTTCTTGGAACACCAAAAACTTTTAAAAGTTTTGTCTTCACAATTCCTAAACAGGTTCAGAACTCCCTTCCACCCTCAACCATTCTGTGATTCTGTGACTGCAGACATCATCCAATAGAATTTGGCTGGGCTTTTTTAGGGCAGCTTGAGCTGCACTGTGTTGCCCTGCGATACATGTTCTTAGCTGCATTATTCTGTCCTTTTGTGAATGCCAGCAAACCGAGTATATCTGCTTGGAATATTATGCTCAGATTTATGGTACTCTGCATACGTGATTGCTCACCATGCACATCAGCAGAATAAAGCAGTGCCTCTCATTAGGGAGCTGACAGATTTTTGACAAGATTGTCGAATCCCAAGGTATGCATGACTTCCTTAACTGCTTTTGGGCACGGCCTGGGTGTCGGCTTGTTACACAGGACGAGTGTTTGGCTCACTCAACAGACAGCAGGTCATCCCATTGACACCTGCCTGCTCTGTTAACAGATCAGTGAACCTACTGCTGTCTAATATTTGTATGATAATGCAACACAGTTGAGAATTGATTTATAAAATGCAGGTCACTCAGTAGATGCAGCAGTCAGTGAGGGAGCACAAGGTGACAACAAAACAGTTCAGATTAGCAAGTGGGGGCATTGCAGCTGCTTGTGCTCTAATTGCATCTCTCCAGATGTTCCTGTGATGTGCAGGAGATGCCAAGCAGTCTCTAGGCATAACCGTATTTCACTGTTCAGCTTTCCAAACACTCTTCTGTGGTCTGTAGAGAAGAGAGAATTTAAGGACCCAAGCCTTTTCATCTTCTGTGCTGTCAAATAAACTCTGTCATTCTGAAGTAATATTTCCCGGGCATATTTTTTTTCATAGATTTCTTTTCACATTAAGATCAGCAAAAGCTCTTTCTGGGAAGCCTGATTAAAAATGCAGTTCCTCCCAGGAAAGAAAAGAAAATAACATTTTTGGCATCAAAAGAGATCACAAAATTATCATGAAAAAATGAAATGAATTTTGAAGATTATGTATTGCAGGAAAGTAGGTAGAAGTGACCTCAGGGCTTTCCACTGTTTGTGAAATAGTTTGTGGGTTTTTTGAATAGACATCTGCTAAGAGTATAGGTGACAAAGACTCTCAGAGACAAGGAATGTCCTGTATTTGGATTAGCTTCAAGAAATTGATGAAGATAGCTAATTTCTTTGTGAAATTTACTCTTGTCTGTATGCTAAGAACAAACCAGCAAACAAAAAAATTGCCACAAAAAACCCAAACAAAACTCTACAACAAAAAGCCTAAGAAACTGCTGTTTCTCTTCAGCTACACGGTGTACGTTGCTGGGAATGCAAACACAGGTGGCTTCCAGCTCTGTTGCAGACCTTTGCCTCTTAGGACCAGAGTGGGGCATTAGCAAGTCAGGGTGTGGAAGTACAAGCGCTGCTTTCCTATTTTCCTCTTTTGAGCTGGTTTTTTTTTCTTCTAGGGTGGTATGTTTAACCATGTAACTGCCTGCATTCTACTTGGGCCTTGACTCTATTAAGAAAAGAGAGAAAATCTCAGGAAAAGAAGTAATTTCTGCTTTAGTCTTTTTGATATTGAACAGAATGTTTGGAAGAGAGGGTTCCAGTGGCTTCAGATGTTACCTTTTATATTGCATATGACCAAAATCTTTTCTTTGTCCTTTTTAGAAATATGTTTCCAGTCCAGAACAAAGATGGAGAGAAACTGTTTACAAGAGCATGTACAAGGCAAGGAGGAATGGCTTCAAACTGAAAAAGAGTAGGTTTAGGTTACAAATTAGGAAGAAATTCCAGTGGTGAGGCACTGGCACAGGTTGCCCAGAGAAGCTGTGGATGCCCATCCCTGAAAGTGTTCAAGGCCAGGTTGGATGAAGCTCTGAGCAACCTGGTCTAGGGAAAGGTGTCCCTGCCCATGGCAGTGGGGTTGGAACAAGATGATCTTCCAACCAAGCCAGTCTATTATCTTCTGATCTTTAGAGAAAAATTAATCTAGTAAAATGTATATCATTGTGTTTTGACAGCCTGGATTCTTTGTAACACTGTAACATTGAACGCCTCTCCAGCTTGTGTAACCTCCATCTGTAACCAACCCCTCTCACGTTTCCTCCTCAAAAGTCCTTTCAGATACACACACATTTCACAGGAACAGAATATGTGTATTGTTATTAGCAAAAAATAATGGTGCTTCCCTGAGGCCCATGCTTAATCAATAACTTTTATAAAGTGTGTTTTGCATCCTGAGATGTGTCTAGCATTCCAGCTTGGAGCAACGCATTGCATACCTGGAAGGCAACAGTGACTGTCTTTCCAGTGTCTTTCATCAATCATTTGCGATGAGTTGTGTAAAATCCGACTGACCCTTCTATAATAACTAGGGGAAAATAGCTTTGAATTGTCATTTTGATAAATTTTGGAATATTGGCAGTGTTCTGGGCTAAGGAGCCAGGCATGCAAGCCTTTCATCTGTCAGTGTCATTATGAAATATCTTAAAAGAACAGGGGGAATAGCGATTCGATAAATCTTATCTCCATGAATGAGTGGATTTTGCGTGGTTTCATAATCTACTGAACTCTAATAGCCTATATACTTTGCTTCAAAAGTAGCTGTTAGAACAAGGTGTTTGATGAGTCTGTGTACTGTTTTCCTGCAACCTCTTAGATTTGTTTATGTCAATGAATGACTTTCAGTGGTGAATACCATAGGAAATATTTGCCTACATGGTGCAAGCATGGTTTTAACTATTTGTTGTGTGATAAAACCAAATCTTTTACTCTTCCCCATGTTCTCTGTAGGGTGGATTACCAAAGGCAGGTGGAACACCTTTCACAGCAGCATTCCAAGAAAAAATTCAGAACTAGGTGAAATAATTTTTGTTACATGTGATACTAAATAAAATGCTGGTTTTAGTATCCTATCTAATGTCTACTGCATGGTTGGGCCCTATACTGATAATCTAGTGCAGTCTGAGGACCTATTGTGTTTTGTTGCATTCAGCCTTGACTATATGTCAGTTTTAGTACAAATTAGAAGTTGAGTTCATAGCTTCACACACACTGTAGTTTAAACCAAACACAAATAACAATGGTATTTGAAATTAAAATAAACTTCCATGATAAGAAGGGACAAGACTTCCATTTTGCCACTCGTGTTACCATTTCTTTTTGGGGGAGAAGGCAGAAGAGGAGAGGAAGTGTGGAAAGAAGAGGAGAGAAGGTAGCAGTGCTGCCTTGCTGTTAGTAAAAATCGGACTGTTATGCAAGTTCATCTACCAAATACAGGGTATTTCTGGCAAAATAGCATGGGCAGTGCTGCAAATGCCAAAACCCCCAAGTCCATACATAGAAATTCCATGTGAAAAGACTTTGGTTTCTGGCTAAATGGTTTATAGGATATCCCATTAAGAAACAGACCATTATTTGAATTATCTTAGGCTTATGTAACTCTTCTAGACTATTAAGCATTCTCCACAGTTTCATGTTGAGTCATCGTGACCGCTCCTCCTGCTGAGGCCAGGAGAGTGGTGTCTCTATGAGATACTTTGTCCCAAAGAAGCTGCAGGTGGCAGGCAGTGCTCAGTGAACAATGCAAGCATCTATGTAAAGACACTGGGAACATATGTGGTAGCACAGGACTGACTTGTTGGGCTGCCAGGTAGGAATGAAAGTGTCTATCTCAGCTTTTGTTTCTTTTCTGTTTGGTGGACATGATAGAGCCGGGACTTAATAGAACAGATTTACCATGCCTGTTTTTTATGGTTGTGATATGTCCTTGTGCTGTGGATGGCAGAGTTTTCCAGGTGGTGCCTTGTATTTGAGGAATGATCCTGATTTTCCTGAGCATCTCCACGTAGCACTGGCAAAACAGGATTATTATTTTCTACCAAAGATAGGGTTCCCCCACGCTCTGAAAGTCTGGACAAACATAGCGTTTCCTCAATTTGTGTCCGGACAAAGCATTAGTACAAAAATTAGAATCTTTGCCAAGAAGGAAAAAAAAAGTGCAAGTGTCATTTGAGAGGAGATTCAAGCTGAGTTCTAGTATATAATTATTTAATTTAATTAATATAAACACAACTGTGATTATTTTTTTCACTAACTCAGCTTGCTTTTAACTGCCAGCTTACATTTGTGTGACTGTGTTTTCAAAAATGAGACAGCTTAGTTTGCTGGTGAATTAGAAAGTTCATAGAGTAGCTTGGTAGAAAAGAGCAGATCGACCTGGTGTTTTGAACACAGTGCAAAGTCTCGACATGAGAGAAATATGAAGAGGCAGCAGCCGTGTCCTGACAGTGCTGATGAATGGCAGGTGGCCACAAGCTTGACTGCTTCTCTTTGGTTGCTGCTGGTGATTCGCAGGCAGGTGGGTGAGAATGTTAAAGGCCTGACACATGGAGTGACAGATACCCTCAGTGCTCGTGTGCACAGCGCACTGGCATGGCTTAAAATAGAGCCAGCTGCATGCATAATTCAGGAGAAATAATTGCAATGCGCTTATGTAAATTATCCTGTGGTTCTTCTCCCTCCACCCTCCCACCCCGCTCAGTGTTTCCATCAGGAAGGTCCCATAGTCAAAGATTCACCTAATCAGTGCAAGAAACTAAAATATTATATTTGGAGCAACAAAAAATCAGTTGTTTTCTGTAAGAGAATAAGAACATCATACGACAGAAGTATGTGGCTCCAAAGTGTGTAAGAGTCGATGTTGGCAATCTGGCAGTTTGTTCTACAAACAATTAATTTTAGAAACCTGCATGTGAATTTAGTAGTTCTGTCACTCTTGCTGTCTTGTAACTCAGATAAATATCTTATATTTTCTGCTAGCTGAAATTCTGCCTACATAAGCTTTTCCATTCAGCCTGTTAGAATCATTCTGGCAATATATAACTGTGAATTTAACCTCGTTTTTGTTTGTACTAATTATAAGTTATATTGTATTTTTACTTTCTTTGGGAGAAACACAAAAAATCTATTCCATATGTAATGGTTTTATATATCTCCCGGATGACTGTTCTGGATGCATCTGGAGCATTGTTTCTAATAAAATATTCTTTCACTCCCCTTTGCTCATATTCCCCTTTCTTTATAAATTGAATAAAACTCTGCATATAGTTCTAACAAATTACTGTATTTCCAGATGACTGGTGACTGCGTGCATCAGATTCAAAAACAGTAGTCCAGAAAGTAGGGGATATATTTCATTGCTTGGGAAGTTTGTAAAATGCTCATATTGGCCATTCAGTTTTCTCAGTACGATTGATCACATAGCACAGAAGATAACTTTCAAAAGCTCTGATGCACTCTAAGTTCCTAAATGCTGGACTCAATTTCCAGAGCTGTAACACAAGTGGTGGTATGACCAGCTCCTGTGTCTGAGACCTCATTCTTGCTTTTATAGGACTATTTTTAGGAGCAGCAAGGAATTGAGTCACCCAAAGCTCACACACTTGCTGAACTGTGCTGAGACTGCTCTGGAGAGTGCAAGCCATGGTGTGATGGTCTTGGGGGAACAGTTGCCTGTCACACTTTTCACTCAACCTGTGTTAAATACTGAGTACGCCACTTGGCCACTATCAGAGGTCGATTGTTTGTTAATTATCCTGGATCTAGTCTGGACTTAAGCACATACCATGCAGTCTTTTTCCTAACTTTAAATATTCTTCTGGAAGACAAGAAGTGTGCAGCAAAAAAGAAACATAGTGACCACACCACCTCCCTGCAGAAATTCATCTGCTTTCCCCTAGGATGTAATGCAGGAGGTCAAGAAACAGGGAAGGCAGCAAAGCAGAAAAAGTAGCATAAAGCAGGAGGTGCACATCTGCTCATTCTGTGCTACATTCTATAATCAAAGCCCTGGAAAAAGTAAAACATCAAGTAGTATATGAAGCATGACCATTGATTTCTATTTCATAGTCTCTACCATTTTCGCACTTAAGGACAGCTGAATTCAAAATATTTATGGTTGGCTGTACAGCAAATGCTGAAATAAGCCTTTCCCTGCTCCTTTTGTGTTGCAGTGTCCTAACACGCAGAGCTTGTGAAACTTGAGAATATATTTGAAAAAGATACAAGATGTGGTGCAATCATGTGAAACTCTGAGGTGGGAAGAGTTCCTCTCATGCAGCAATCATCAGTAAATCTATTCAGTGGTTCATCGACCTCACTTTAAAGTTGATTATCTCCCCTTGGAACTGGTGGTGGTGGTCTGTACAATTGTTTTTGAATAGTGGGTCCAAGGCAAGACATTTTCCCTTGAAAGGTGGCAATATGTTGAAATAATTGAGGCTCTGTATAAGGGGCCACTGGCATATCCACAATGTGGATGTAATAAGTCCTGAATTAATACCAAGCATGGAACCACTGATATCACATTTTAGAACATGGGATGGTGTAAAACGTATCACATACTAAAAAGACATGGCGTAAAAGCTACTGAAAGGATTAATTTAGATGCAGTGTTTTGAAGAGGCATCTCACAGCACTCTAATATTATTTGAGCCCAGATCACAGGGCCTATAGAAAATGTTGCCCAAAACTTTCCATTTTTAATTTCCTTTGATTGCTTATAATTTTCAGCCTTTAAAGCATAAGAAAAGAGATTTCTCCATGCTGATCATCTGCCAAAAAGTCTTTTCGAGTAGTGTTTCAGCTAGGACATCTTATCCTCTCTCTCTCTCTCAAAAAAAAAGCATATTAAGGTATTTTATTATGGGAAAGCTTGAATTCTAAAGAAATTGATAACCAAGTCCCTGTACTCTCTTTGAGCTGGGAAAGATAGAGCTGCCATTGCAATAGAAGGACTGCGGGGCAATGTCAGTAATAACAAAATCTCACTAATGGCAAGATATAAATGAAACACTAGGAAAAGTTTTGCCACTTTTGGTCTTCCAAAAGGTTGGCAGCAATTTTAAATCAATGTATTGGTTAAAAGGAATTGCTTGTTCAACAATAAGTAAAATCTGAAAAACTCATGTAAACTGAATTTCCCCATCACATGACAAGTGTTAGATATTCAAAAATAGTTGATCTGTATCTATTTTAGGAAAATATAATTGAGATGGAGCCAATTAATTTGACAGCATCAATTTAATCAAACTCTAATATTTGCTTTGTTTTGTGTGTGTGTGTGTTTTAAATGAATGAAGTGAGAGTACAAAAAACCATCTCTTTTAAGGACATCTGCAAATGAGATTAAAATCAATCAAAGTCTGGTTTAGAAAAAGAAGCTGGGCTTCCATCTGATAGAGTTTTCTGAGAATTGCAGCCTTGAACTGCAGTGACATAACCAGTTTCCTCAGAAGTGATTTTATTTGTATGCCCACATGCCAGGGTGAACTGCATGTAACTCTCACACAAAGTGCTGCTTTTTCCCCACCATTTTTGTTGAGTTAGATCTGACACTGCATTCACCACAAGAATATGGACAGCTTCTGTTTTGTCTAAGAGCAGAGATCTGAAAGGTCACTGCAGCCATGAATGTTGATTCTTTCTATTTCACATAACATTAATCCATTTGGAGAAGTCATGAATTGCTCATCAGGACCTTTCAGTCTGTAGTTCTTAGTTTACCATTTGAAGTTTGACTTATGCTGTAATATCCATTTTATATAGATAATCTATTAAACAGCCCTAATAACTGAAACATCTGAAAGTTTCTGTCCTCACAGTCTCATTGCCTGTTCATGTACTGAATTTGTCTTTAAGAAAATTGGAGCCCTAAGCTAGATACTAGTAAATTAACCCAGTTTTTAATCTTCCTACGTGCTTTTAAATAATATATTAGTCCAGAAATTATTTGGGTATAAGTATTAGGCTTTAATGTATAAATTCAGTGTATAATTCATTAATCAGATGAATAATTTCCAAAGTATCAACAGAAGTAAAAAAATTCTTAAGGGATGTGTATTTATATGCATATGGACATAATAATGTATAAAAGTATCATCCTAATATCCTATTGTGGCTTGTGTTTGATACAAATACTGCACAAAATGCAACCAAACATTTGCCTTTGCTCTCTGTTGCCTTTTTCCTTTTTTCAATTCAAGCACATATACATGGCCTAAAACAGACTGAAGTCTCTAGAGGTTGGAATTAACAGCCATTTAAGATAAACTTTTACAGATCTTCTTGAAGTCAAGGCTAAGTCTGTCTCCCAACAGGAGACTCTTCCTTTTGGGTGTCCTTGTTTTAGTTTGTTTATTTATTTAGCCTAGCTTACATAACTATGGCCATATTTTGGTTTTTTTTCTGAACCCTCTGGAATGTCCTTTATTCATGAACAAGGGATACGTATTTCTTATTCGATATATATTTGGACATCCTGAAAATTCTGTGATGTTCCAAATGACAATGAATGTTTCTGTATAATTTCTTTTTCTCCTTCTTTGGTGAAATAGCCTTTTTCAAATACCACCTCTACCTCTGGAAAAGATGAACAAATGCTGGCCCTGGAATGGGTACACTGCCCTCTTTATTACTTAAACAGCTTCTGAATAAGGCCCCTCATTCTACATGTGGAAGAGACCTAATCGTATTCGTAGGTAGTTGCATTCTTGAATCATCTACTGAGGTCTTCTTGAACTTGTGACAACTTGGTGATCATTTTTGGAGGTCAGGCCAAGAAAAGAAATACCTGGTCAGGTCTTGTGTAATTTTCTTAAAGAAAGGCCTAAGAGTCTGCAATGGCCCTGTGGTATGCTTGTAAGTAAGCCATCAAAAGGCCCTGTGTCCTACTGTCCTTGGTGGCTATAAAACGGTAATTTTTTGAAGTGTTGTGAGATTTTTGTCAAGGTAAACAGAATTATAGAAAAAATTGGCTCTATGCATAGTACAGAGTGAAAGGTATTGAGAATTATGTAGGGCTAGCCAGAAGATGGCTGAGAAAATTCCCCCAGATGAAGGAAAAGTCCATAGAGATAACTATGTAATATTTCAACATGAATAAAAAAAAAATCCCCTACGTAGTTGAAATGAAAACTGGCTTCTCCCACTCTCCTGCACAGATCATATATCCTTCTTTGTGCTTGCACATCTACACTGTGATCCCAGCCTAAACTGGGATTAAGGAGACATGAAGAATTTGGTTCTGTATGATTTATTACAAAAATGACAAATGAAGTTGTGTCAACAAAAGACGTAAGGGCAACCCATGCTGCCTGTGCATGCAAAGATAAGCAGCATATGCAGGTGCTTGAACGTGTGCTCCAGCGTGAGCGTTTCAGCTCTGCTTTTTGCAAGCTCTTCCGAAGGCATTATTTCCCTCCCGTCATCCTGGTTTTATGGATGGGTGGAGTTTAGCACTGTGTGGGTGTTACCAGGTTGTTATTCTATGCCAGCTACATCATCGCAGTGTGCATGCTTTCAGCAGGAAAAGCTGGGGGACCCTTTTGGAATTCAGCTATTTTACCTTGTTCTGGGCAGGTGTCAGCATCAACCCTTGCAGACTTGGTGCCTCTGCTGCTCCACTGTTTTCCCCTCTCCTATTCTTTCTGGAGCACAACCACGGACCTCTGCCACTGAAACAGACAGCAGTGAAAATACGTTCAACCACAGTGCTGAAACAACAGTGCCAGCAGGGAAGCTGCTGGCAGGAAATGGACTGGAAGAGGGGGCAAGTCCAGCTGAGCCGAGCTGAAAAGAGCACAGTGGAGCAGTAGGAAAAGTGGCGGAACCCGCAGGTGGCAGAGTTCAAAGCAGCAGCACAAGCATGTGCACAGAGCTGAGCTCGGAGGCCCTGCACCATGACCCCTATTCAGAAAATTAACTTATATTTTAACTTATAGGAGGGTTGTTTATCACCGTTCTTCATTATTTTGGGCTGCGGGGAGGGAAATATTATCTGTGGGAGGTTCCCTGCCATATTGCCTTTGTTCCTATATCCCGCTGCATGCAGGAACAGTGTCCATATTGTCGTTGTCTGCGAAAACCCCATGGACATGACCTGCAGGGAACATTCACCACGTTGTTTTTGTTCCCACTGGTGAATACCTTTTTGTGGTAAAACACCTTCTCTTTCGGTATACTTCTGATATTAATATCGCTCTTGTGAGCATCTTATTCCATTGCTCTGAGATTTTAGTAAAGCATTATCTCAACCCAGAATCTCCCTTTTAGTCCCTTCCTTACCAGACAGGGTGGGGGAAAGAGAGTGGCTTATTTGGAGTTTAATTTCCTGCTGCTGTGAAAACCAGCGCACTAGTGTACTGTTTTAGGAAGCTTAGAAACTTCATGTCATGTGAGGAACTTGAGGCATTTTTCTCAACAGATAAGTTTCATTTCATTTACATATGATTGAAAATTTAAATTAGGAATTTACCGGAAAACAGGGTGTACTGAAGTTCTGTTACATATTTGGGGGGAATTGAAAAAATAATTTTCTTAAATACTTCTACAGCTTTACCTTAAAAGCTACTTCTGAAAAGCAATACATAAAACCACAATTTGAGAAAGGTGGTACGGAGGTCTTGGCAGATGCTAATTACTGGGCTCCCAAAAACCATGAAGGGAAATAATTAAAAGTCAGGTCTGTGTCACAAAAACATGCCAGATAATAAACTGTGTAGAAATTGTCTTCAATCAAATTTGAGTTCAAACAGATTTTCTGGTTTCTGTTGAACTAATGCCAGGCCATGGATAGCAAATGGAATCTTAATATGTCATGATCTGGCAGCCCAGTGACATTATACATTTCAAATCAGCAGTGAGATCTTGGTCTTCATCCTGCTTTCCATTCTGGGCATGAAATAGTGTTCTGATGGGTGCTTGGCATAAATACATCCAAGCGGTAACCCTGGAGAATAGTATGGTCTTGCAGAAAATAGCCTTAAATGGATTCTTGTAGTCTGAAGTATTTAGCATCAACAGATGTTATAAAATGACACTAGAAGTGGCCTAGAATGGAGATGGAACCTGTCATTTTTCTCTCTCATTTCAGATTGTATAAAATATGGCTGAAATCCAGCTCTTCCCAGGTTGAACCGATTCATTCTCCTTCTGAGATTTGAATACTGTTTGATTTGTTTGTGTTCCATGATTGCTCACTTTTGAGCCAGTCTGGAATTAGTAGGGTTAAAGTACTGCAAGAAAAAGTTACTGCTTTAATTCAAGGATCTCAAAATGCTTGAAAAATTAATTAATCCTCATTACAGCTCTATTAGGTAGGTAGATTATATAAATATATAGACTATGGCTAAGTAATTTACCTCAGATTACTTGTGAGGCTTTGTAAAGATGGCTTTCCTGTTGCTACTCTTAATTACACCACCATGTTATCATCTGATCTCATGGGTTCTGTGGTTCTGCCAGAATTTGGTGGGGGAGGTGAGATGATGAAATTCACCAGTGAGGTTCTACTGCGTCATCCACTGAGAGGTGACTAAAGGGAAATCTGGATGAGAGGCTCTTGGAGCTGGCCTGAACTGCCAAGCCCACTGCAGTTCAGAAAATAGAGTTTTGATTATTTAGAAAAAATTTGAGAGGCACAGAACACCTTGGATGTTAAGAAGGAAATGTTGATGAAATTAGAATCAGTACATCTACATCTGATTTTCTTTCTTTCTTTTTTTTTTTTTCCCATGGAATAGGGATTAAATCTTGTTATCTCTTCAGAAAAATGTTTTTTCTCTGTTCATGCACTCTTGTCTTTTCTGATTCTGAAATGCACTAACTAATTGCTTGGATCTCTTACGCTAATTTTCCTGAAAGTTCAAGGATGTTGTGCTTGGATGTCTGCTAATTAATTAAAGGTTATAAGTTGGCTCTTAATCAAGGATTTGTTCTGAAATTCTGAGCCCCAGTAAGTGTATAAAGTTCCTGGTTGAAATGGGCAGGTAATGAGACTATTAGCACATTAAAATGGATCTCCATGAATCTCTGTCTCTGTGATCCAGTGGGTGAAATCTAGTACAAATGTGTACAAAATTGCTTATCAGTGTGTAAAGCAAAGCTTTGTCATGTGGCCCACACCTGGATACTGTTTTGCTTTGCATGAGTGTTCACACGGTCAAACAGCACAGCTTTGGGAGGCTACTGGGGTGACTCTGGACACTGCTCCTCTGGCACACGGCCGTGGCGACCCAAATAAATACTGGAGCAGACAGTGTTGTGTGGGTGTCAGATAAACGATACATGATGTGGAGCTGGCGCTCTTCCCTGAATTAGGCTAAGCTACCTTCATCTGAGTATGTTCATGCCAGCAAAATGGCAAGTACTGGGAGAGCATTGGTTCTTTAGTGCTGATATATTTAGAGAATGAAAAGCTTCCTATAGCAAATAATATGTCAGGTATCATAAATTAGATCCAGACCCATATGCTGCAGGCTGTAGCAGATCTTTACACAGGCATCACTAAGGAGCAGGGCAGGCACCAAGTGAGGGACATGCCCCAAGAACAGGGAGAGCATGGGGTTGTGAAACAACAAACAACAAGGACTTTGAGTCCTTTGACAGATCAAGGCCTGGACTCACCTACATGAAGTAGTTTGGACATTAGACCTGTATTCATTTTTCTTATCTGTATTTTTTTCCCCCCCTTTATGTACTGAGTATAAATAACAGCATAGCTGAATTTCTTGTTCTCTCAGTCCCAGTTGTTTTTTAATAAAATAAAAGCAATTATGTCAGGTATTATTTATTGCTGTCTCCTCTGAGGACTATATTTTCCTAGTAGTCTAATAATAATTTTTTTCCCCCTTTCTTTTCTCTGATTTTCTTTCTGGCATAGGAAATGAATGGGTAGAAATTTGCAAAGGAGCACAGAAGGAAAGTGAGGGGGCAGATTGTCCCCTCTACTCTCCCATGAGCTGCCCCTCACCTTGAACATAAGGTTTTCTTCAGCACTGTCTCCTGATTCCCCTGATGTCTCACTTGACAGTTGAACTGTTCAATCTGAAGTCTGAGTGGTTGGAAACTGGCTCAGAACATGCTTTTCTATTTATGTGTCTGTTTTTGTCTAGGTACAGATTATTAATGGGCTCTTCTCAGTTACACTCACTGGTATATAAATTATTTAAATTTAAAATCAAAGAGTAAGAGGAGGCATCTAATATCTGTAAGCAGAAGTTCAGCCCTGAGGATTCCTATCACTAAACCAGTCCCATTTTCTTCTGACCAGAAATGCCCAGCAGGTACAGCTTCAGAACATATAACACAGGTTAGTACATTAATGTGGCAGATTTCCTCCAAGGAATCAAAACCAAGTTCAGGCTAGAGATCTGTTTCCGTAGTATGGTATTTCTCATCCAAAGTAATTATAACCCGGTTACAGGAACTCTCCAGTGTACTGAAAGCCTTTACAGGAGTGAAGTGAGCATTGTTTATACAGGTATCAGACAGCTACACAGATTTATTTGGCAGTTAGGTATTAGTCAGTCATGATCACTACTTTTATCCCTACTTCATTATTCCTCAGCAAGGTAAAGTACTTGTTCTCTTCCTCCTTGAGGAATACAAAAAATGTTAGACCAACCTTTAAAATTGCTTGGTCAGTGGTTCTCAATATCTCATATTTCATCCAGCTGCCGAGACTCTATAATTAGGATATTAAGACATGCTCTTGATTGGATAGATACATCTCATTGTAATTCAGATCCTACTTTCTAGGAATCTGAATGTGCTGTAGTACCTGCTCTTCTTGTGTGCTCGAAGAGAATCAAAGTTCTCTGTAACTAAGCCATAAAATCCCAGATGTCAACCAACTACACATCTAAATATATGGCTAAACCATGGTACATTCTCTTCTAAGCTAATACTGGCTAAAACAGGTCTCAACTTTGAAGCATAGCTGTCTTGCTTTTATCACATACAAAACCAGCTTTATCATGGTATTACTGCCTTTATTTCATAAGAAAGCATTGCACTCTTGAAAATTTGCATAGATGGTATAAAAAAATTTTAAAAATCAAGAGTCTTACAGTGTCAAATCACAAATATAATTTATGTGAGTACTGGATTTTCCCCACTCACTCTTGTGATCCATACAGCTAAAACTTGCTGTATTCTGGGCTGTTCTGGGCTGTTGCAGCACAAGCGTTCATGAGCAAAGCTGGACCATCACCATGTCAGTGCTGGAGATGGTGCCTTGGTATGAGGTGCCCAAATTGTCAGGCACAGGTGCTGCCATTGCCTTTTGAGCCCTACAATCAAGAGCCAAACAAGGTTAGGTGATAAAATGCAGTTACTGTTTAAGGAAGGGTCCCTCCAGGTGCACAACATGCTGAAATACACACTGAGGATGGACATATGACATAGGGCAAGTACAGTTTTATGAGTTTAGAGAATTAGCATAACTGACAAGAATCCCCAGTAGAAACACAGGCAATGAAATAATTCCCCCTCTTGGTTCAACCCCTTCTGAAGCCCCGCTCCCTGCTTGTTGTTTATGTCCATTGCATGGGAAACTGTCTTGAGAAGGTGTCTTGTCCTTGATTCCCATAAGAATTAAGATTCCTGGACAGGCCTTCAGGAATTTGTTTGTCTAATAGGAAAAGTACTGAAGTTAGGAAACTATATAACTTCATAATAACAGAGCTATGAATGTATATGAAGAATATATAAAAGCAAAAATCATTTTGGCATGGCTGCCAGTGAGTCTGGTGTGCTGCCTGCACTGCCTGGCCCTGCTCTGACCCACGGATGGGTGCTGGGGTGGCTGCTCTCTTGGCTTCTAGCTGATGGATGCCACCCGTATATAAATATTCTTCAGCTTCACACAGGAGAGAATAACAGCCCTTTATAATTACAGCTGCACTTCTGCCAACTCCTGCAGTTTTACGGCAAGCCTTACAGTATTTGCTATCTTTTCTTCAAAAAAATAAAACCAAAACCACAGAACAACCCTCCCACTCATGGAATCGACAGGACTGTTCAGTTTTTCTGGAAAAGCCGTCTCTTTTTCATGTGGCAAGGTGGGAGGAAGGGAGCAAGTAAAGCGGAGCAAACCCAGCCTCCAATACTTGGGTTTAAAATCACAAGCTTTCAAAAATATACGAACTTGAATGCTTGCCTGTGAATATTTGGAGAAGTGAACTCCCCTGTGGGGTTGGCATCAGCTCAGCTACACTGTCTGTGGTGCATCTCGGCCATCAACAATCCGTGAGTTTGCCTGACCCATGAGGTTTAGTGCACTGCAGGGGCTGGACTGCAGCAACGAGCAGCAGATTGACTTGCTTCAGCTGTTGTGGCTGTGAGCTGCTGTAGCAGCGTTTCCAGGTTGGAATCACACCTGGTTTAGCCAGATTTTCTAAGAAGAATTTTGATTTCCAGTTTTATGTGAAGCAGTGGAAAATGTTCTTAACTCTTCCTACATTTTTTTTCAGCCAGTTCCCTCCTGTCAAAGGGCAGGGAAAAAATAAGGAGAGGAGTTGGCCCCCACTCAAAAAATTTTCTTTAGTATTCAAGGAAGTAAATAGCATTTTGAAGAAGAGGCTTTAGCTACGTACACACGTGTATCTTGTCGTCCCATGGTGCCTGAAAATGTTGCAGTATATCCTCTGTAAATTCCTAATATGCCATTAACAGGTTTCAGCATCTGCAATGAGCTGCCTATAGTTCTGTCTTGCAGTTGCTCTATTTTTGTGTCAGTCGTGCTAGCAGCTTAGAGCTCAGCTAATGTACCATTGACAAATGGCCCCCTTTGAAAGGAGGCTGTATGTATTATATAAATTCATTTACATTGTATATATTCATTTGGAAATGAAACGCACAAGAGAAAAATCAGTGCTTTTCAAATCAAATATGACAAATTCACCAGTGGAAGATATTTGATTTTCTAGCTTTTAGAAAGCAGACAAGATATTTACCATTCTGATGTATTTTGTTTTAAACGTAAAAAAGACTAAAATAGAGCTGAATTTGTTTGATTGAGAAAACTGTTCTTGTGGGCTTTCTTCTTTTTCTTTCTCTCTGATTTTCAAGATGAGTTTGAATTTGCAAGGCTTTGTTTTGAACACCTTGATTGAAATGCCACAACTTTGATATCCTTTGGGCAGTTCTGAGACGGGGAAGGAGGGAAGTACCTGAATGGGTACTTCCACCCATTGCCTTCCACCTAGAAATGTAAACTCTCATATATTATTATTAATTTATGCTAATCCAATTTAGAATTTTCTGGGCTTGGATCCACAAAGGTTCCCAGGCACCTACATTCCACATAAATCCCGCTGAGGCAATTCAGTTGAAGACTGAGAACCCCAAAAGTGCTGTCTGGTAAACTGGGGACCATCTGTGCAGCACTGTGCCACATCCTCTCAAGCTATTTGAGGCACCTCCAAGTGAGATGCTCACAGAGGTCCCGGCCACTGGGGCTGGCACACATATGAACTGTGGTCACAGCACTTCACAGGGGCTGGGAGGGTGTCACAGTATCAGTTCCTGCTAAAAACGCTTCCTAGTGCCTTGTGCATTGATTGGGAGTTTTATCTGATAACGCTCTAATTGTTTGGGTGTAAACTGATGAAATAAATATTGTTAATTCTATTCTTGAAGGTTTTTCCTGAGGACAATACAAGATCCCGACTCCACTGTTGTTCAGCACTGGGTAAATAGAACAGTTCATTCATCCTTGCCCTGGAGAAGTCACTGTCAAATGATACCTCACTGTTCTTCTTGGTTGCACATCTGCAGAATAACTTCTTCGATGAAGAAAGAAATCTATTTTTCTTGGAACTACTTACTACATTCTGGATATATTAACTTATTAGTTGCAGTAGTAAAAATGTATCAGGAGTTCGGTTTATTAAAATGGCCAGTGGCATTCTTTTGTGTATTTAACAAACTGGTTAGAGGGGTCACCCAGGGCATAGAAATTCAGGGTTTAATTTCTTTCTCTGTCTGAGGGAGTTTGGACATGCAACTCCCTCATCACAGAAGAGAACTAAGCCATCAAGTAGTGCTGCAGTCAGTGGGGGAGGCAGGACTGTCCACATGTCTGTCAGACGCTGCTCCAGTCCATGCAGAGGTCTTGAATATTGGTTTCAGCAAGAGCTGGCACTCCAGTGCCGTGTGAGATGTATCTCCAGGAGGTCACTGCATCATCTTCTCTCCATTGGACGAGCCTCAAACCTTCAAGCCTTTTGTACAAAAAGAGACAACTCCAGCAGGAGAAGCGGAAGGCGATCGCCCTGATAAGGCACTGCAACTCTGTGCTTATAGGACACCTTCCTAGGAAGCAGGTCTCAGATGAGCTGTAGTCTTGGACCAGATCAAGGGATATCAGATGCAGAAAGATTTTACCTTCTTTCCCACAGTGACTTCCCCTCCCTGCCATACACATGCTCTCCTGGTTCTGCAACAGAACTGAGAATTCAATTCTTCACATAACATTAATCTGAAGAGAGAAGAGATGAGCAAGTTAGGGCAGGGAAAAGCAGGAAAAAACAGGAATGAGAAAACAGCAAATCTTTCTGGAGGGAGCAGTTCAGTGTTTTTTGTTGTGGGTTAAGAGCAAGCAGATGAGGTAGTAATAGAATGAGTGTATTTAGACTGATTTTTAGCTGTCTGTGATATTAAATGAGCCAATACTCTGCCTAGAAACAAGGGGGAAACACTGCTAGATATTTATAGGTGTTAGTTTTCTACAGCTCCTTTGTTAGACTGAATGAATGCTGCATAGAGTCTTGTCAAGTTTTTCATTTTCTCCCCTTTTGTGAAACCTAGTGCCTTCAAACTCTTTCAGAAAAGAAGCACTTTTGAGAATCTCTGAAAGTAAACAAGTTGAAAAGGATCAATAATCCTGGCTGGTTGATACATGGAATTCATCCCTGGATCAAACAACCAATGCTGATGCAAGTTGGGCTGTGTATTGCTGGGAAGTGTCTGACTGGGTTAAAATGAGCAAGTGGAGGCTGTGCTTAGCTGTGCAGTTTGAAAACCTCAGGCTGTTCTTGAGGTTATGGGCTGGCTCAGAGCAGGCAGCAGAGTGCTGGGTACAAGGCTGCTCACATGGCACCGGGTGGGCTTCAGAGACCATGTTTGAAGGTGCTCTTTGTAACAAGAACATCAGTTAGGGGGTTTGCAAACACATGCTTTCCAAACTGTTAGTGAAGGATGCAAACACTGCTGTTCTAAATACTAAAACCTTTTAAAGGTAATTTTAAAAATAGTAAAAAAACGAAAGCAATTGAAGTCTCCTTGTGATTATCTCTGAAGGTGGTAGCAGGGGATTAAACCATCTTCTGGTGCCTTGTTAGAGTGCCATTTTGAGAACTGCTGTTCAACCCAGGGGTTCCTGCAGGGCCTTTGCTAGTGCATATACAGCTCACCATGCTCATCAGGGGGCTCCCAGTCAAGCATGTCAGCAGCTGTGTGAGGGATGGTCAAACAAAGTGCAGATCATGAATTTTTCAGCTTGGCTTTATCTGAGTTCTAAATCTTTAATAGACAACACATAGTAAGATGTTTAACTTTACAGGTAATGAGGAAACATCGCAAAAAAGAGCTTATGGAAATGAAGGTAAAGAATTTCTTGGTTATCATCCAGACTGGTATCAGGATCCAGCTTCACCAGGTAAAGTATGTTGCTCAGTGGTATCAGTGGTGAGCAGATGAGATCATGCAGTCCCTTGTGCACGTAACCCAAACCTATGACTAAGCTTGACTTCTTTACTCTGGCCAAAACTGCAGCTAACTGTGAGAGCCGGATGTGAGCTGGGAACCAAGGCTTGAGCTTTGCACACAGTGTAAATGGACCATTTCTGCAGTAGAGAGGACCAGAAAACTAATGTGCTGATGAAAACTGCATGGGATGAAGGTCTGCTGCTTCCATCTGAATTGTGGTTCAAGACTCCAAGGGAGTATGTGAGGAGTACAGACATTGGCATGAAACCTCCAGAGGGTACAAGGGTAGAGCTCTGCTTATCCCATGTTCTCTTTTTTCAGCCCTTTGTGAGTCTGAAACAGTCCCATTCCAGCTGTGCATCCGAACAAACTGGTCTTCCACATCAGAGTCCCTTCACACAAAGCCCTTTTCTGCCTTTTTCTTTTTCCTCTTAAGTTTTTCATTTCCCTTTTTCACTCTGCCCATGATAGTTTGCCATGAAGCCATTCCTGCTGCTAAGCCAAGGTGCAACAAAGGGGAGATCTTCCCCAGGTCCTCTGAAGCTTGCTGCTTACAGCACTTACATTTCATTAAGCAGCAAGTAGTTCTGTAAATTCCCACGTAGATCAAAGCGTCACGCTTTTTTCAGGTATCTTAATCTTTGTTTCGTGATACACGACTGCTTTACTTGTAGAAACTGAATTATTTTGAAGAGGCAATTTCTTGAAATAAAAGCATGGTCTTTAGTTTATTGATGCATCTGAGCCCACAAAGAAATTCCAAAACACACGCCAATAGAGGAAGTGGTGGAATGCAAATGGTGCTAATTGAGGTAAAAATTACAGTTCTGGTTAATCATAATGTGGCTCAGAGATCATTGTTTGATTGGAGTAGGGTTTTCTTCTGAGATGTGGAACCCATTTTTTCTTGTTCTCTGTGCACTCAGAACTTGTTGTTGCTGCTTAAAGCACAGAGAGGGGTTGCATAAACATTTTAATATTGCATGAGGTTTCTGTAAGCCTGAATGATCTTATGAATGCTAAAACCATGACATACAAGCACAAATGAAAGCAAGCAGCAAAGATTGTGTAGTCTTATCATCCGGATGAACTGATAGGTAAGCCAACACACTTTGGTGTCTTGTCATGTTATGTTTTCCCTCCTGGGATAATCCAGCCACAAGCCTTAAAAATACCCTGCCTCCCATTATTCTTATTTTCAGCATTCCCTTAATATTTAACTTCACCTGGCGGAATAGCAGTTACACAGTTGTGTACTGTGACTTAAAAAAAAGGATCATGTGTGAACGGGGTCTTTCATTTGGATACATGTCATTGCAGTTTCTGATCTTATTAGTTGTATAAGTAATGCTGGAGACTTCTTCAGTTGTTCTTGCTGATACAAGTTGTATGGATGGAGTAAAGTAGTCAAATATCTTGAGTAAATTCAGAAATGAGGTAAGGACTTTGAATGGTAACCAGGTAAGGCAACAATGCACAAAGTAGTTGGTGGCTTGTATCGTTTGCAGCCTTGTAACAACACCCTCCTTGTAGTAGCTGTACTACAAATCTGACACTGAGGGAGGAGTTTGATGGTGTAGCTCTGTAACATTCATTGGTTTTGTGGAATAAGTGAATGTAATCATCCCTGCTAGCTTCCAAAAATAGATGACACCAGCCAAACACTAAATGTTTATACCACATCAGACCAGGAACTCTGCCAATTATCATAACTTTTTTAAAAAAATATACATATATATAAAGAGTGTAAGAACAGGGCATGTTTAAAGTTCTACATTCCTTAGTATTATTATGTCCAAATTTCAAGCAATTTGTAGCACAGGATCTTCTTAAGGTGTAAATCCCACCAGCACCATCTTGTTGAATAGCTTTTAATGGACTTTTCTTCTAAGGTTTTTTTCCTAATTTATTTTGGAACTTTTCTTTGTACTTCTGTAGAATTTTTGGACCAAAGTGCCAGTATTTAATAACTGCATCATTTGAGAAACAATTGTGGTTTAAAGGTTTTTGGATGACATTACTATAAACTTCTAGGGTTTGACTTATAAAAAATGATTATCATATATTCTCTGCAAGTCATAATTTTATATTCCCTTATTATAAACCGCTTCCGTCATCTCTTTTCCAGGATGATGAGTTCTAGCCTGTTTAAGTTCTCCAGGTGTGCCATTTGGCTGATCATTTTCCTTGGCTATTGTTGCCTGAAACCTTCCTAGTTTCACTGAAACAGGCTCCCCTGGGCAGTGGTCAGAGGTCCAAGCCTGTCTGAGTTCAAGAAGCATTTGGACAATGCTCTCAGGCACGTGGTGTGACTCTTGGGGTGTTCTGTGCAGGGGCAGGAATTGGACTCAATGATCCTTGTGGGTCCCTTCCAACTCAGGATATTCTGTGATTCTAGTTCTTTCATGTCTTGTGTTGAGAATGAGGGTGAGAGGTAGGCATCTCAGAGGGGAAAATGGGACCAGAATTGTAACATCATGACATTTCCTGCATTTTTCCAAAAATACTTTCTGAAGTTGCATTTTTGACTTCTCTTAGGTGTTGAGATAATATTTTCAGGGAACTATGAACAAGAAGTCCAAAATCTTTCTTCAGAGAAGCATGGGCTACTTTAGTCATTGATGAATAAATATATTAGGGTTGTTGATCACAATCTAATTAAATTTTTCAGGAAGGAGTACTAAGTCTTAAGCTGTCCTACTCAGCCTAATAAGACCTGGTGTTTGACGTTCTTTGTTGAAGAGGTTAACAGACACCCTCTGCTTCTTCTTAGTATTTCTCCTCATTTCTCAGCCTGTGTTTCATTGCAGCTCTGAGGGGATACAAGTAGGGACTGTATAGTTGAGATCTTGTTTATTTTCCTGCAATGATAACTACCTGAGCAAGCAGGAGTTGGTTGTGGGAGGATGGAAGGTATTGAAGAGAAATATGGATAATTAGAGTAGTTTAGTGTGCTTCGATTATCTCAAAGATCTACCTTTTTCATCTTGCTTTTCTCAGAAATGAAGTGGGCCTCGTGTAGATTCTTCCATTATCTAGCAATTATCAAGCACATGTTCAAAAGGATGACCGGCTTCTGTCACTCTAAGTTATTAATATTGTAACATCTGGGTACTTCACAATCTTTTCAGGTACTTACCTTTGCAGTAACCGTGTGGAACTAATGGTTGGTATTCCCACCTAAAATAAAGATTAGAAAACTTCAGCCTGTGCCGTGTGGCTGTCTGGACTCACAGAGTCCAGGGGCACATCAGATCCCTAACAAGTGCTATGGCAGAGAACTAAACCTTGGTCTGCAAGGATAATGTGGTGTTTTCCCTTTTCTCAGCAAACAGCACATGCTTTCTCTTGCTAGTTTTTAAACCACATGTTTGTCTGGCACTCCAGGGCTACTTCTCTCTACAGAGCTGTGCACCAACTTTGCCAGAGAGCCTCACGAGGGTTTCTGATGACAGCAGGAACAGTGACAGTGCTGGAACCTCTCTCTGTGGTCTGTTTGTCCCTGTGCCATCCTGTCCATTGGACTGTGGCTCAGGTAGACACAAGTATTGTCTCCTCCCACCGCTTGGTATTTTCTAATACATTCCCTGAATCTGGCTCTTGCAGCAACTTGTCCAGGACACCTCCTTCCTTCATTGAATGCTTGAACAGATCCTGAGAGGCGACAGCTTTCAGGTGTGGCTGTGACCCTCAGTGCAGGCGAGACTGGCCCTTAGAGCAGCAGTAGCACTCAGTTTCTGGTTTGCAGTTCCCTTACCGAGGAACTACTGAGCTGCTAAGAGCCAGGGGCTCTCTGGCTGTGCAGACAGTTCTCTGTAGCCTTTGCTTGCTGGGACATTCGTCTATGTGCCATCTTAGAGTAGTTTCTCCGAATTTATGCCAGGCTAAAAACCCAATAATTTACAATTGATGCTTTCTGACAATTTCAATACAGGCTGTGCTGGGTTTGACTGGGGTAAAGTTAATTTTCTTCACAGTGGCTGGTATGGGGCTGTGTTTTGGATTTGTGCTGAATGCAGTGATGATGATAGAGATGTTTTAGTTATTGATGAGCTGGGCTTACACAGATCCAAGGCCTTTTCTCCTGTTTGTACTGCCACGCTGGCGAGGAGGCTGGGGTTCGCAGGAGGAGACACAGCTGGGGCACGTGGCCCCAACTGACCACAAGGATATTCTAAGCCATATGGCATCATGTCAGTGTATAAAGCTGGGAGAAGAAGGAAGGGGGGAACATTTTGAGTGATGAAATTTGTCTTTCCAAGTCACCATTACATGTGAAGGGGCCCTGCTCTCCTCGAGATGGCTGAACACCTGCCTGCCCAGGGGAAGCAGTGACCTAATCCCTTGTTTTGCTTTGCTTGTGTGTGTGGCTTTTGCTTTCTATATTGAACTGTCTCTATCTCAACCCACGAGTCTTCCAGCTTTTACCCTTCCAACTCTCTCCCCAATCCTGCTGGTAGGGGAGTGGACAAATGGCTGTGTGGGACTTGGCTGCTGGCTGGGGTTAAGTCACAGCACATGCCCAGGGTTAACCTCATGTAATAATGACATTAACATGTTTGACTGCATTTTCCCCAGCTTTGCCTTCTTCCCTTTCACAGCCTGGCAGGAAACTCAAAATACACTGCCACCTAGTTCACAATGGACAGGAATGACAGCACTTGGACTTTACTGTCTTCTTTTAGCTTTGTTTCCTATTTGGTTGCTTGTGTGTGCTGTTCTGTGAAGGCCCACGTACATTTACAGCAATACTAGATGCATTATAAAAGACCTAAAATAAGGAAAAGATGTGCAGTTCTTTTAGAGTTCAGTAGTTTACAGGTGTGTGCTGCATACAGGGTGTTTCTCTGGGAGATTTACTTAAAGGAGGCCTCTGAGTAGAAGAGCCTTGCATCAATTACTCTGGATGCTATTGATCTTCACATGAACTGAAGGGCTTCAGAACCTTCCAAGAACAGATTGGAAATGATAGGATTACAGTTAACCATTTCAGTTGCCAAAGGGAACATTGTTAACACAGGACTCTAACCATCCTCATGTCTTTCAGGACAAAGACAAGGAAGGATTCTCCAGTTTGCAGAACGATGACAAAACTAATGTAGGAGGAATGGCATTTACTGGGTCATCATGTTTGCTTCCCCACAGTTTCAGTTGTAAAGACTTAAGATTTAAAAAAACCCTTTTAAATGTAGCCATGATTGCGTTCCTGCTTCCAATTACTACCGTAGAAAGGTTACTGCTGAACCTTGTTCCTCTGCTGTTCAGAAGCTTTGTTTTCATTTTCAGGTGTACTTTCTGAGCATCTATTTGTATTTGTTTGCTCATATGCCAATAACACTGCTTGGCTTTAATGACTGTTTTTCCCTGCTATTTATCTCCAGACATATTAAAGACAGCACTCTTTTACCTTTTCACCCTGTGTTTCTATTTGATATTTGGTCCCCTTCCATATTTCTGTCCACACCAGTAGGCACGTGTGTAATCCAATCCAAACTCATCCTGCTGGAATGCACTAGAGCAGACCTGTACTCAGACTGACAGCTCAGATGTGTCTTATGTTTCATTTTGGCTGGTAATTATTGGCTGATAATTACTGTCAATCAGTAAACGTATGTCAATATGGGCACTTTCTCCATAGTGTGGTACTTCTCTCCAGGTATCCAGTTTTTCATTTGAGGCTCTATGTTCGTCCTCCTCTTCCCAGAAGGGTGAGCTGCTGTCATTGTGAATAACACAGAAATAGTCCCTTTCTGTGTGCAGGTAGCTTCCCCAACACTCCTTACAGCTCTCTAATATACAGTTGTTTCAGTATAGTCTGCAAATCAGCTACAAAATTTGTATCCAGCAACATTTGCAGGAATGGTCTGAAGACCTCTTGTTTTGACTTCCCCTTTCAGGACAGCTGGTTATCACCACTTTGCTTTTAGCTACTCCCTTGTTTCCCTCTCAGCTTCCTCACTGACCTTCAGCTTTCCCAGTCTCATAGATTCCCTGCATTGTGCTGTCTGAAATATTTTGGCTGTGCAGGGGGAATAAAGGCACTGCTCTTGTTCAGAAAACCAATTACCTTAGCAAATATCTGTATAGGATCCGCCAGCTTTTGCTAAACCCAAGACACCTTTCAACCCTTTTTCTATTCCTCCCCTCTATCTCCATCCAAAATCTTTTACACTTCAGAACATGTTCGGCCTTCAATTCTGGCAGGGTAAGGCTAACAGGTCTGCATGTCTGAATTACCCAACTCTTTACTAAATATAGGTGCTATATCTCTGGTCATAGGGTGCCATCCCTGACTTAATAGATTTATTTAAAAAAATCTTTGCTGCCGACTTGCAGTTACATGTGCGTTGTGGCAGAGAGCAGGCCAGGAACAGGCAGTAATGAATATAGAGCAGACTCTCAGCAGAGAGATTGCTGGACAGAAACAAAATTCTGTATTTTGTTTCCTGTTCAAGACTGAAACAGCCTCTATAGTATCTAATGGCACAATTTAGAGGTATCAGGAAATTGTTTTCTGTTTTTCACACGAAATCTCAGTGAAAAAAAGCAATTCACTTTCATTAGGAAAATAGTACTGAAAATTGTCACTCCATGAAAACCTTGTTTATTCAGAAGAAAAACAATGCCTTCATTTTTCTAACCAGAAGCTTGCAATAAATGATGGTGTAGGCTCAGAAAGGGATGATGGAAGGACTTAGGAAGGAATGATGGAAAGTCTGGACCGCAGTTGTACACCTCGGTGCTTCTGATTTTCATTTTAAAAGCTTTGTGGTTTTTCGTTGTTTGTTCTGCCTAATTCATGAAGCAGGCAATAGCAGTAATCTTGGGTTTTGAGGGAAGCTAGGTTATACTGAAGAAACAAGGCAAATTAGGAGAGAAAAATGTCATTCAAGATGATCCTAAATGGCATAAGGGCTCTGCACTCTGTCGCAAAATCTGCAATTTTCAGGCTGATAGACATGGACCAGTTTACCTAACCCATCTGCCTATAAACTGGGACTGCTGGTAAAGCCTACCTTTTTAACTAGAGTGATTTTAAACCTTTAATGAAAAGTAATCAATATTAAAAATACTCACGTCTTCAATCCAACTTTGGTGATTGTTCTCACTCTATGGATTATGTATTTCCTGTACCGGGCTCTTGAAGGTGCAGTGAGAAGTGCAGGAAGTTTCATGAACTCAGGGTTGGAGAGGGGTAGGAGTATATTCCTGGCTATTTCTGGGCTATCTCCTTTTTGTGGCCTTAATTCTGCAACACTGGTACTGCAATTCTGTATGTGGCATACTATGGTGCCTTCAAATCCTGGGCATGGAAGCTCTCATGGACCTCAGAAGATGTGTAAAAATATGGTTTTCAGCATAGCATCCACATGCTGCATATAATATATTGTTTTGTATTCCATTTATTGCTGTTGGGTGTAAATTCAGTGAGGTTTCCCTCTCTAAGAAGGAAATCTTATCTTCTTTCTTTCTGGAAGGTGTGAGGGAGGTTCAGTGTTTGGGCCACCAGCAAACTCTGACATTCTGAGGCTGGAAGTGTCAGAAACTGTTTTGACTGTTTCCCCAGGTACTGTGCTCCTGTTAGCAGCTGTTTAGCTCACTCAGCTCCCCAGTTTTGTTGCATGTGGACAGAAGACAGAAAGAATAAGGTGACAAGTAGTTGATCATTTCAGTGACTCCTGGTTGAAGGGCATTGAAATTTGGAATAGCATGACTGTTTAGGCAGTATTCCCTTATTAAGGTCCAGCACTCCACGGATATAACTTCTGTCTCTAAAGACAAAACATACTTCTTTTGCTGTTGCTTTCCAAATTCTACCTGGGGACATTTTGTGTGTTGAGCAGATGAAGGACAACCACTAACATGTTATTTGCTTTCATGAGGAGTACATGGATTGCCAGAGCAATAGGATAAAGGAATGTCTCAGACAAGACTCACATGATATTTTTATTCACATGCACGCATGTGTCTAAATACTGAGGCAGCTGGGCACATCAGAGTCTTGTTTCTTTAAGAACATTTCCGGAGAGCTACCTTCTGAATGATGACATTTATATATTTTAATATAATTCATTGTGGTCAGAGGAATGTCCAATACAGTAATTTGGTACTCTATATCAGTTCTCAGCGAGTGACTAATCCATCAAATTTGTTCAGCACTACAAGTCAGAACAAGATTTCTTTTCTAGCTGCCGATGTGGCTAGCTCACGCAGCTTTTAGAAAAATCAAGTTGTGGGTTTTTTCCATCCTATATATCATCATCTCTGTCCACAGTAAAGAATTTAGAATCAGGGCTTGACTGACTGGCTATTTTTCTCAGAGTCACATGAGGCAAAGCAGTGTACAGCTTACTCATCCAAACCTATTCAGAGTTTGAAGGTACCCTGTGATACAAATTTACTGAGCAGATAAGAAAACTTGGAAGGCACAAATGGGGCAGATAAGGACGACTGCAAAATCCCATGGATCCTTTCAGAACTGGTTTCAGAGTTTTTGGTGTTTTGCTTTGTTGTCTTTTTCTGGCATGGGTGCAGTGCATTTTTGACAAGCCTCAGCAGTTTTAGAAAAGCATTCAGAAGTTTTTGATGCTCATCTGAACCAATTCCATCTAATCAGAACAAGAGCTGAATGTTACTATTCTCAGGAAGCAATTGTATTCACAGAATTTCATCTTTTCTGATGTCCTCAATTTGTCCTCTGACAGAAGCAACTTTTATTAATCTGTCCTTTCACTGTTATTGATTGGCTGCTTATTATGCCAATGCATCCAGCTTATGTTTGCACATAAGCTGTGCAGTGAATCCAGTTGACAGCCATAATTTGAAACTCACATAGACTGAACGAAAGTTACTGTCATATTCCTGTCACCTGCCATATTCCATCTTCCAGGGGTGATGGAACAGACTTGTGATTTCAAATGGTAGAGTTCTTTGAGTTGTCAGAGTATTCCTCTCACATTGCTGCTTCGGGAAGTCCCGTGTTAGTACCTTGTACCTTCAGGTGGGCTTTGCAGCATGTGGTGGTTGGATACTGAGAGCTGCTTTGAAGCCAGCATAGTTTGTATGTTGTGGTACCTGCAGATTCCGCACACTACGACTGGGAGTTCACTAATGAATCCTGAAGTGCTGAAATATTTACCCAAAGCTCATTAAGGTTGATTGTTAATGCCAGTCTGGGCTAAAATTGCCAAAGAAATTGGCTTCCTCCTTTCTACTTGAAGCTGAGCCAGGTGTAAGAGCAGCTCTCACTGCATTACATGTATACCATGTGTAAATGGCAAAAGGCAACATGCAAACAGACATTCCTTCAGTTCACTATTTTTATTTTGGATCAGTAGCATGATGAAGCATGGAATTCAAAGGCTCTTTGCTCTAAACAGGCACTGCAGGTGGTATTTCCTGCAGGTCCTCTTTTCCTTCACAAGAAACAGGATTGTGTGCTCTCAGCACATCAGAAGAGTGACTGCCAAACTAATACCCACAGCAGTAGTCCCTCAAATCACCAGGCTTTAAGTAAATGCACTGCCAACTTATTGGCTGTTTGCACCACGTGACGTGGCCTAGCAAAAGTCACTGAGAGCACAGCTCTGCTGTGTAAGTCGTGCTGCAATTTTCTCTGCATATTGCATTTCACTGATCTTTGTCGTAACTTATCCCCTCCTTACTAAGCTGTTGGCCAGCTCTGCCATTTCTCAAGCTGGTTGCAGTTGGTTTGCTTTTCTCTTCAAGGCTTGGCACCAGTGCTGGAGGTGCCTGCCGGTCCCTCCAAATGCTCATTGATACCCATTTCCCTCCTGTGGAGGAGGAGGGAGGGCAATGCCAGGCACTTGTTCATAGATGCCGTGCAGAAGTTGTCATCTGGAGGTGGTTGCATTGGACCTGCTAGCAGGAGGCTCTGTCCCGTGGGGAGTCTGATCACTGCTTTGCCCAGTGTACACAGCACAAGCTACTGTGTGCTGCTACTGATGACATATGATTGGAAAGAGCTCAGGGTTTGTTCATGGGTTTGTGAGGGGAAAATGGCAGTTTATCCAAGAATCGAACAGATGTAGATTTGAAATTGGTGAAGTGTCGAGACTGGGAAACACAGTGAAACTATTTCTCAAGCACAGTTTTGCCAGGTAAAAAATCACAATTTATATGGCTTGAGCAAGTGCATTTTAGGTTTTCAAAAAACTACTTTTATTCTTTTTGAATGAACATTTTCCCCTCTGGTTCTATCTGCATTTCCCTGCCTCGATGTAAAGGTAAAGCTGTTTGATTTCACAGCGGGTTATCATTTTCCTGTTGATCTCTAGTTTCCTGAGTACCTCATCATAATATCAAATCCAGCTTTGTCTCTGGGTGGTTCCATAACATTTCCCCTTAAGTAATTTCTTAGCTGTTCTGAGGTGGGCTGGCAGAGGGACACAGTGGCATGCAGATGATACAAGCCCTCATTGCAAAACCTAATAGCTGGGAGAAGGTGAAGGTACAGCTTGTACCACCATGCGCTGTGTTTGGCTGACAGAGGTTTTCTTCTTGGGGAGTTTGTGCTTATGAGGTTGTTTGCTGAGGTTACCTGCAGGGCCTGATGGCAGCTCTTGCAAGGGCGATAAATTAATACTCTGCACACTAATCTCAGGACAGCTACTTGCAAAGTAAAGCACTCATCAACCAGGGAGAAGTTTGCTGCACTGTACAGCTCAGTTAGGTGGGGAAGAAAATAAGACTTGCAATATACTCTTTCCTGTAGGCTCAGGACTAAGTATCTATGTTTCTGTGGACAGCTTTATTGATTTGGGCTGGTCCTGCAAGGGAGTGCTAAATAAGTCCTGAAGTTGAGTTATTAATACCACTCTGGAGACTGCATTTGAGGGAGGCAGGACATAATGCTCCACTTGATGAAGTCCTGAGGTGAGGCATGAGCTCTGGAAGAACCCAAGGATGAGGAGATTGCTTGGGGCAAACCTTCTTTATTCTCATTTTAGTTGGTTTTGTTGTTTTGTTTGCTTGTTTTTTCCTAATGAAATCAAATTTTGGGAAAGCTGAAGAGAGGTCAGTGTGGAGGAAAGAAGGCATGAGAGGAGGTTAGAGCTGTTCTATGGAGCAGATTTGGAAAATTTGGAAAGCCGTGAGACCACATCATATTTGGGCATTTCTGGGATGTGACAATGGTTGTAAATAGCCTTACTGTGGCATCATCTGTTGGCCTTTATTTCTTTATTTGCTGATGACATTCCTGTTAGTCCTTGAAACATGCTGGGCATTTCTCCATTTCCTTTTGGTTAGCTCCCCAGCATGCTTTGTCTAAACCCTGGTATTACAGTCAGAGCCAGGAGATACGCAGTTACTATTCTGCTTGAAAATACATTTTGAATAATGCTGCATATATTTTACAGATTTTATATCCATTCTGTAATATTCTAACTGCCTCCTTTGCTGATATACAGCCTCCAGATTTGGTCCTATAGTAATGGGAAAAAATACTATATTACTTTCTGGCTCTTCTCTCCTCATTCTCCAGTTCTCTCTTTCCTTGAAATATGATCTATTTTGTTCTTTCTATTTCTGCTCCAAACATACATTATACATCCGGATCCCCATATGCACTTGCTATTACTGCTTGGTACTTAATTCAGGGTTATTTGACTTTACTGAAGCTAGCTGGCTAGCTTAGCCCTCTTTGTGTCCCCCTCTGTTCCTCCTCTTTCACCCCATCCCTGTCTCTCCTTCTCTCTCTCCCTCTGTCCTTTTCTCACAGAATCACAGAATAGTCTGAGTTGGAAGGTACTCACAAGGATCATTGAGTCCAACTCTTAAGTGAATGGTTCACATTCTCACCTTCTATTCGTAGAATCACAGCATCATAAAATGGTCTGTGTTGGAAAGGACCTTGAAGATCATCTCGTCCCAAGCCCCCCACAACAGGCAGGGACACCTTCCACTAGACAGGGTTGCTCAGGGTCCCATCCTGTTCATCTGCCTGTCTTTGCCTGTTTATTTTATTTGCATGGAACACTCTCAAGATAAAAATAACATATATATGAGGAATGCCTTCTTTCACACTCACTAGAACAACATTACCAGATATCAGCTGTACAAGTGTTTTGAAAGTCTAGTTTCTGTTTTTCGGGGGGGGAAATGGGTGTCTTTAGCACTGTGCTATGTAAGTATAATAACTTTTAACCACCTATTTTGTGTATTCTTCATCATTTATTTCCCCAGTGAAATAAGACAAGTGAGTTTTGCTTTTTTTTTCTGTCAGTCCTGGTTTGCATGCTGGTATCTTGGTTAGATGCTGAGTTTACAAGAACTGCAGAGAATATTTGATTGCTTTGTTCCTTTTCATTGAAAGGAATGAAAGATAAAATGCTAAGAAAGTGAAATTTCAATATCTCTTCTTCTGTGTGGCTCCTCATCTGTCACTGGAAAAGAAGAAATTTTTTTAACAAATACTTGATTGTTTATGTTTCTATTTTAATGCAAGATTGGGAAGTATCAGTGCTAGAATCCATTTCTGGAGAGAGGGATCTGTATCATTCCTCCACAGTGAGGATAGGAATGGATAGGACATTTCCCACACCTTTTTTTTTAATTATTATTTTTTTTTAAATTACTATTAGAAAGTGGGAGGCAACAAAGGTCTTACCAGACCCTTGCCTGGTAAGAAACAAGGGCTGGTCTCAGCACGGTGCTGATCACGTAACAGGAATTCAGCTGGTAAACCTGTGCCTGGAGGTTGGCCTCGAACAGGGATCAACTCAACATGGAAATA
>WEIT01021987.1:303792-350112 GCA_013389985.1 Dryoscopus gambensis
TTTTTTAATTGTAGCTGTATCGCTGTGCTTGGAGGTGATACTCTTCAGATACTGGTTCTGTAGACCTTGACTTTTGTGTAGGTGTCAGTGGACACTTTTGCAAACAGCTCTTTTAAATCAGTGGGCATTTTGTCCCACCAGCATTGTTTCTAACCAGCCAGAAAATCGGCAGGGAGGCTCTGAGGTTTGGTTCTCCTGCAAAATCTCAGCTTACATCTCCCACGTCGCTTTTCTAGATGTCACTCCTGCCCTTCTTAAGCCTGGAATTCTTCCCCTCAGTGTGGCTGCAAAACCTGAAGACATCTCTTGTAGGGGATCTGAGTGCCTGCAGACAGACATCTTGCACAGACAAATACTGCCTGCCTCCAAGAGGTTTTTGATATGCTTTTAAAAAGCAATATCCATTTCCTTCAAAAAGGCTGACCTGTCCCATTTGTGATGTACTTTCACTTGCATATAACTTGCTGAAGCAATAAGCAGCTTCTTTAAAATTGTGCTCTCTGCTCACTTCTAAACCACTTGAATATTTTACTCTATCCAGGATTCGAGTAGCCCACTCCTGTGCCTGCTTTCATTTTTTAAAATAACTGAGAAGTTTTCATGAACAATAAGCTCATTGAAGCAAAGAGAATTATTTGGCCAAAATGTCCATCTTTCTATGAACTGATAGTATTACAGATTATCTGCTGAGCTATCTGACTGTAGTTCAGAGAAATGCATGACTTGTCTAGCTTTATTACTGCATCTTGTGTGCGTGAGCCAGTCCTACTCCCCTGCATTTCACAGGTCTTGCTGTTCTCCTCATGTTGACTAACATTTTGTACTGCTAAACAGTGCTTTGGTTCTCTCGTTGGGTGTGTTTCATGGCCTCACTGTCTTAAGTAGTGGCTGGAACAAAAATTGCGACTTTCTGGTTCAGAACTTCTGGAAAAACCCATCTTCTTCCCATTTGAGAAGCACTTGTGAACATCTCTGACCTGCTGCTACAGATAAGTAGAAAATATAGGCCCATTCTGGTGACTTGTTCTCCAAGAGATTTTCTTTAAGAGCCAGCCTGAGATGGCCAAGACTATCATGCTTTCAGGATGTCATTCCATTAATTCTAAGGAGAAAGCATTACTCTGACAAGGGTTTTCCATTTAGTCTCTTGCCTGCTACTGCTCTGAGCCTTCTTATCAATTGGACCTTGAGTTTTCCTTCCACATGCAATGGTGACAATGACTTGCTGCTTATTTCATGTTGAGATTTACTAATTCATGGTGCTGTAGAAGCTAAATAAGGAAATGGAGAGGATTTACACAGGAGAAAAGCCTTGCATCGCTATTTCTTGCAAGTTCCCTTCAGTTCCAAAGGTTTTTATTTCTGGAGAGATCAGTCTAGCTTTATTAATCTGAGACAGAAATTAAGGTGTAATTTGTCAAACCTATTGGGAACATGGCATAACGCCAGTGAAACATCAGTTTTACTTAATGACGTGCAGTGGGCCTGATACTATGTGCAGTGTGCACCTGCACAGCACTGCACACACCTAAGCATGGCACAGGAGTGATTTTAACTTTGAGTGGTGTCTGATGCAACTGCTCTCTGATGCTGATCAGCAGATGGAGATGCTTGAAAAGGTTGTGAGCTGTGTTGTGGGTTATATGCCTCCAAATCCAACTGGCTCCTCTAGGAAACATTTTATTAGTGTTCAGATTCTGCCTCGTCTTTCAATCTGATCCAACAGAGCTTTCTCTGAATTGCAGTGTCTGGTGGATCATGCAGGCTGTGATCCAATATCCCGGCTTTATTTTCAATTTGGTAGCAGCACAGTAAGTTCCTCCAAGTAACTGCACAGGGTGGGTGAAAATAAAGCAATCCCAAAATGCTGAATAAATAGGAACAGAATAGAATCCGGAACAGGAAAGTGCATACAGGGAGATTAGGGAAGATGGATGGCCCACACTTTGAACGGCTGCTGTGGCAGCATTCCACCACAGTTCAGTCATGCATGGAGTCATCACCAGTGCTTTCAGCAGCCTGTGTGTAACTGCTGCTCCACGGGTACCAGACACTGCCTTCTTGATTATGATAGAAAAACCCTGGTGTGACTGAATTGCCCAGGACTGCGAGTCCAGTAAAACATAACTCAAGTAGTTCCACAGGCCTGAATACACCTACCAGGTATCATTTCAAAAAAGCAGTCACGTCTCCACAATCTCAGCCAAAATCGCAGCCTGTTCTTTCTTTAACACTTGAACTATTTCCCTTCTACACTATCTTGTAATATTACTGTTAACAATAAATGATCTTACTTCTTTCTTCTTGGTACATCCTGAGCAAACAGTAGAAAAACTGAACATGGCTACAGAGACTGAAAACAAAGATTTATTACATAGTCTTTAGTGTCGTATCCATGCACAATCAAAGTGTATGTCCTAATCCTTCATTCTTATGGCAAAGAAAAGATTATTCCATATTTAAAATGAAAATGGCATTGAATTACAATCTTATTTTGTTGAAGGCCATTGTAAAACCCAGGGCTTGCAGAGGGGAGACAAAACCAATTCATCCTTTTCATAATTGCAAGGCTCTGATCTTGTTTGCTTAGATGCTATGGTGATAGACTCAAAATTGGCTCCTGGTAAATACAACATACTTTTTGCATAATATTGGTTAAGCTGTTCCAGGAATTTTTCACCTCCGGCTGAAATTGCCTGCTAAAGCAATGTTGAAATTGGCGTTGGTTGTGTGGAAGCTTTGCCTGATGATTTTGTATAGATCATGGTAAATTTCTTTCATGATCCTATTAAGAAAGAACTGAGGAGACTGAGCATTCATCATTATAAAAATTGCTGTTTGTCTGAAGGTTCTTTCACAAGTTCAAATCTGCCTTGTTAATCTTCTGTTTCCTTTACCCTCATTGGTACCATTCCTCAAATTTTGTGCTAAGTGCAGATACACAATTTAGCTAGTATTGAAAATGAAAGCCCTGAAACAATCAATTGTCACTAAAAGGTCCCTTCTGATCTCCTGACAACTTAGCCAGGCATGAAGGCTTCACTCTGTGGTGTCTCTAGTGGCAAAAGCAGTTTGATTTTACCATGTCCACTCATTGCTGCTTATGTCCTTCTGGCTTTCACCATAGCTGTATCAGCACACTTACTTGAGGTGCTTGCCTGGAAGACCAAACAACGAAATGAGCAGGGCTTAAAAAAAAAGTGCATTGCTGCAGGAGTGTGCGTGCTCTGCTTCATTTTGGTTGAAGATAATAGCTGCTTAGCCAAAAAGTAGTTTTCAACTACTGAAGTTTTTAGTAGGGAGGAGGAGAGATGTTGGTAAACAGTTCAATAAAATGAAAAATGAAATAAAAATGAAAAATGGTGGCCCATTGCATCTTGCTGTTGAGATTCACAAGATGTAGATACCAAGGAGCTTTTCTTCTCCCTGCTATCAGCAGAGACATTAATCTAGTAGACCCATGTTCTGATCTCTGCTCAGTGTGGGACACTTTTGTCTCTGACACACTCTTTCTGCCAGACCGCAGGGCATATTTCAGCATTCCTTCCCTCCCTCCCTCCCCCTAGGTTGAATTTATCATAAAATAATTGTGTATTGATTGAGATGGAGAGCAAATGTAAAGCTGCCCTAGTGGCTGGGCTGTGACATTCCCTGGGCCTTCCCATTTTTGAACTGGGCAGACTGGAGGTCACAATCCATCTTCATACCATGTCTGAGAGCCCTCACCAGCAGCCTATAAATTACACCCTTACCAGCCACTTTTTCTCATGGTATACCCATGATCTGACCCCAAACAGATACTTATTTTCCCTTTCCCCATCTGTCTTCGATCTTCTTCTTTTCCTTGCCAAACTATGAAAATACAGATTGAACAAGTTCAAATGACATTGCTCTTGACTCAGTGTAAGTCTTAGTCATGGATTCTACAATGTCACAAAATTACTGTGTTGATCCAGCACAGTTTAAGATGTGTTTGAAGTATTTTATTTTATCCAGTATGATATGTATGATAAAGCACTGCATAATATTGGCCATATTAAGTAAATTAAGCACTTTGGGGTATCATGATAATTGTACAAAGGGTATGTTTTTACACAGGATTTTCTAGAAACTTCTCGCTACCTAACCTTGTATTGGAGATCTGGAGAAACTGTAAAATAATTGCAAATTTTGCTTATGAGACAAAGAGCAATTTAAGGTGGACAGTAAGCTTAATGCTCCCAATGAAGTAGATTCAAGCAGTAGCAAGGTGAGCTCTGTTAAGCAATGTGCACCGAAACACAGCCAGATGTAAACTCTACTAAAGAAACGGGGCTGTGTCTCATTATCCCATGTAGGATGAGGATGCAGCATTTTGCAAAGCCATGGCATTGAAAAGTAAATTTCACCTCTGGGGCTCTATCCCTCAGAGCGTTTCAGGTTTTTTTTATTGATGGGTGCTCAGCACAGCTAAGCCCCAGAGCAATTGTATAGAGCTCAGTGTGAATTGAGTCATCTGACTTTTCAGCCCTTGACTTTGGATGCTGTGTTTGACTTTTACTCCAGCGAGGTTGCTGTGATGAGCCAAATGCAAGCAGGGTATATTGCTGACACTGCTCCTGTGAGCAGTAGGAGTTGAGCAAAACATGCATATTTACTTTGCTCATTTAACATGCAACAAATAATTTAAATAAATTAAAATGCTAACACCTTGGTGGGAAATCAATGAATCACTTAATGACAATAGATTCTGCTGTACCTTTTGTGTCTGCATTAATGCTGCATTAAATCAAATTACTTTCATTATGATGGATGTGAACTGAACTCATTTAGCAACAGGACAACCAGCACTTTCTTACTGTTAGAATCTCCATATTTGCATTGGACACCTTGGTTCAGGGAAACATAACAGTTCAAGCTAGGTGTGAGCTTCTGCAGAAATACCTTTTACAAGGAGAGCTGAGGTTGAATGTGTGCCCAATGTGCAGTGGATTACACAGAACCAGTAGAAATGAGTTGCTGAAATCCCACACAAATTCTTCTTTCCTGAGTATTTTTGCTATCTGGAAAAAAGGCACAGATGGTTTTTGGGTTGGTCCTGTCATCTCTCTGTCCCGCCCCACCCTTATCACAAAATCAACTATTCAATAATCACAATATTAGCAACTTCAGAATAAAAAAATCTTGGACAGCTGATTTTACTTGCAAAGTTGTCCTCTTCACAGAAAAATGAAATCATTTATGTGCAAAACTGACCTGATCTTAGAGTTAACCAGAGATATTTAATTCCTGTTTTAAGACTCTGGGTGAGCCCTAAGGGACTGATACCCACTAAGGAAACCAAGGTCCCCACATCTTTTGTTCTTTACAATAATCTTGAACAAAATTCCCAGGAAACTCCCTGATTAGAAAAGACAGTTCAGTTTAGCTACATTTCCCAGCCCATCTGGTTTTTTCTGTTACAAAGATTATGCTATCATCATACATTTTATTAGGAGTCATTTTTGTTTTTAATGTACCATGTGCCATTAGCATGAGGTACAGCGCCCATTCAAGAGATTTGAACCAGGGACAGCAAGACTGAAGAACCAGGCCTTTCCGTTAGCTATGGAAACCATTGTGGCACGGAGGAGTAGCAGCTTCTTCAAGTTCCTCTCACCAGCTTCTAGAGATGCATAATGATGTGCCCTGGGTTCTATATCCTGCATCTGAAACTGATGTTTAGGACGTATCTCCATGGATGCGTTTAGACGTTGTTGTGGTTCAGGAATGGTACTCTCCAATTTAGTGCTCCTCGATTTAGACTCCAAACCACACTGCTAGTTGCATGCTCCCCCTGCCCCATTGCACCAAGCTGGAGAGGAGAACTGAAGGCACAAAAGGCAAAGATCACGGGTTGAGGTAAGAACAATTTACTGGAAACAGCAATGAGATAAGAAAACAAACAGTAGCGGCAACAATATTAATAACAAAAGTGTACAAAAGAGGGAGTGATTCACATGCGAAAATGCTCACCACAGAGCTCGACCTGACCACAGCCACACCACCCTGACCAGTCTCACTGGCTTGGAACCAGCATCACCCAACCACTCCCTCTGGCTCAGGACCAGCACCACTCTTACTGAACCAGAAGGAACCCCTTCTCCCTGGAAGAAAGTCCCTTTCCCCACCCCTGGCAATGACGTGAGGTGGTATAGAATAACTTCCATGTCCTAGCCATGCCCCCTCCTGACTACTGCAAAAAGTTAACCCTATCATGGCCGGAACCAGGAGAGACATCCAGGAACTAGCTCTGCCTGTATTTGGCATCACCTTATTGGAGCAGTGTGAGAAATCCGATGTATCCCACTGGAAAGGCATGCTCAGAAAGAGTAGACTATTACCTATTGTACTGCTGGATAAGACGTGCACAGGAATTCTGGAGTGGCTATTGCATTGTAAATCCACATGCTAGTTTATCCTCTCATACTACATCTGTCTAGTCAGACCCTTAAATTTATTAAATGAATTCTGGGTAAGAGCTGTTGCAGTATGTATAAGGACATTTGACTGTGTTAAAAAGTCCTGCATGAAATTCAGAGCACAGTACCTAACCTAAATTTACGTCAGTGGGACTGGGATGTAACTTTTTATTTGCATCAGAATCCTTACAGAGAGGTGAACTTCTGCTATGAGATAGGCTGATATTTACTGAACTTGCTTTTCGCTTGTCTCTGTCACATTGCAAGCCATTTAAAAGACATCCTTTTTGCATTTCTGAGCACAGGAGCAAGTGCTGCAGCTTCATGCATTATTGAAAAGTGTGGCCTTGGCTCATACAATAAAGCAGGGATCCAAATGATCTCCAGAAACAAGCTTTTTTATATACATGCAGGCAGGTCAAAAATGAGGTTCCAGAAGGGTCTAAGAGTGAAAGGACTGAAAGTAAATGCAGAACATAAATAAAAACTTGGGCTTATGCAAAAATGAACAAATTTTTACTGGGGAGGAAGCAGATGAAAATAGCAGGCTTTAGAAGTTCAAGTGACCTCTAAATCCATTTTTGTGATAATCTCAGCTGGCCAGGCACTCTCTCTCCCTCTCTCTTCCTCTCTCTCCTCTCTCTCTCTCTCTTCACTTGTTCTCTGGAAGCTATTTTGCTCTGTGTATAACTATTGAATATTCTTTGAAGCAGAACCTCAGTAACCCATTTCCTGGTTGAGTGCTCGCACCTGAAGGTCATATTTAGTCATCCATTCCCTTCACCTGACCTGTACCATAATGAAGAAAAGCCTGAAAAGTTATTTAATAGCCAATGGAAACACTTTAGTGTGAGAGAATTGAAGTGCTTGGCCCCTTTAGGAAAAGATCAAGGTGTCACTTTGGGAGACTTTAGGTCCTGTTTTTCTCCTTCTGGCACCAGTTATGGATGTAAATCCAACAAAGTGAGGTAGGAAAAGGACCTGTGTGTGCAAAGTGACAAATCCCAACGTGAAACACAGATTTCTGTCAAGGGGAGGGGGTAATGAAGTGTTGAAACAAAGTGTAAGAGCAAATCATTCCCCTTCAGCTCATGACTGGATGCCTTCTCTGGAAGTTCTGTTTTAAACAGAAGAGATGGGGCTTAATAAAGGGGCAACTGGGTGAAATGTAGGGGGCAGTTCTATGGAAGAGCTCAGATTAGATCTAAAGCTATGATTGAATTCGTGACAGTTTGCTTCCAGGTGATGGCAGGAGTTATTTCATGTCAGACAAGTGTGTGCATCTGAGATTTTGGAAGTCCTCTGTTTTCCTGAGCAGGAAAGGATTTTCGAAAATGTATTTTTACTTTTCTCTTCCCATTAAGAACAAACAAACAAACAAGCACCGAGACCCAGAACTAACTCAGGTCTACCCCAGCAGCTATACCAAGTTCTTTCCCTCTCCAAGATTTTCCAAATGCATGTTCCCTCATGAGCTTCCCCCTTCTTGTGCATCAGCTTGAGCACTGATACAGCCGCATATTGTGCTGTTCACTCATTTGTTGGCACATAATGTTCCCTGGGTTTGTGGTAACACAAGGGTCACTGAAAATTCTCTTCACAACACTGTCTATGTATCTTTCCATGGTTTTTTGCTAATTGGGCCTGGAAAAATACCGTCTACAGGCATGCTGCTGTACACCTATAAAATATTCATACTAAGACTGGCAAGTCAGTGTAGCTGGGACCTAAGTTAAGCCAGTACTACCCTTTTAAGACTCTGGTAAATATACCAGGGGCTTTTGTTATCGGCTTTGTTTTTTCAAGTGTTAGTTCTACACACATACGAGATGGGTAAGCCAGACTTTTTGTTTAAGATGTGCTAAATTATTTCCATAAATCTTAAATTGTTGGCTGTTTAAATTATTATGAGCCAAGGTCCCTGGCACTAGAGGCTACACACTACAATGAAAGTGTTCATATTTTCTGTGCTTATGAATCTAAATTATGATGGGGTACTTTTTTTATCTTCTGTCTCACGCTTTTTCTCCTCAGAGCACTCCACTGTGGATATTCACAGATGGGCTAATAACAATCGCAATGGTTGCCTATTTGTCACCCTGTCATGGGTTGCCAGAGATTCTTTATTTGTGCTATTAAATCCACACAAATAAAAAACACCTTTTAGTTGTCTGATGGTTCTCCTTGAAGGCCTATTTAGTTTCTGGAGAGGCACTGAAAAATCAAGTTTTTAATACTCATAAGGAATAAAGAATGAGAAAGAAACTTCTTTCCTGCTTAATTGTAACTGATCTCGGTCTCCTTTCTGCAGACCTGCCACACATACCACTTATGCAGTGTGTTTCCTTCCTTTATCCAAAGGCAGGATATGAAGGAAGTGCAGATCACAACCAAGCAATGAAGAAAAAGTGACACAATGTGCTCACCTGTTTGACAGTAGCTTTATCTACATCACCTGTGTGTTACAGGATTTTCCCTTTTTGAGCTTTTTTAGAGCAAAAGTTTTTCATACTTTTGTCAACCAGGTGGCTTTGCCTTTTTTTCTCCCACATCTCCAGCAATGCATCTCCCACTTTTACCTTTGAAACAACGACTTCAGGTCCTAAAATAGAAACTAGTTCCTAGAAAGGTATGTGTACCCAGCCATCACAAGACAAGGTGTAATGTTGCATATGAAATCACAGGTAAAACCTGAGTATGTAGCCTCAGGAAATTCTCCCAAGCAGGACTTACTTGGCAGCCTGTGCTTCACATCCCAGTTTTCTCAAAAATATCCTAAGAGGTTTTCACAGATTAGAACTTATGAAAACTTTGCTCTCATACCCCTGGTGCTGATACATGTAGCAACACACTCGTATTTGCTTGGCAAGTGTCTTCAAAACACCTGTGCAGCAGGATCCAGTTCCCTCCCTGCGAACACACATCTCCTGTGGCTTTGTTCAGAGCTCAAAGTAAGTTTTTGGGGCACGGAATATATTTCTCTTTGTTTTCAGACCACACATAGAAAAATGGAGCTGATCTTGGCTGGAGGTGATAGGTCAGGTCACAACAGAAGCAGGGAATGCTTGTAGTGGCAACCAATGTAATTATCCTGCCCTGTGGCTGGACTTTACAGAAAGCTTCAAAGTTTTTCCACAGCGCTGTTGTCTAGGATCCTAATAAATTATGCGCACTTGCTGGAGGTGGCTATCTGATACTCTCCTTCTGGTGCTCTCTCTTACAAAATTACTTCCTCTGGGAACTTTCAGTAATGGAAGACATGGCCAAGATGGAGTGGGAGCTTGCTAATTGGTAGTGATAGTCTGCTGAAGCATTAAGTAAAGTAATCTTACTTTATACTGTTTTCCTCAGATCTTGTTTTTATCTAAACTTGCTGCTATGTCTCCAGCTGGAAAACAGAGCTCATCTCAAAGAAGATGCACTTTTCCCACGTTCTACAATTGATCATTCATTATAATAAATATATGCAGCACACTTCCAGAGTTCTGTCCCTGTTACAATCCACTGTTCACATTCACACTAATGTGGCCATTTTGCTTAGGGTTTGCTGTGTGCAAGTGATAAAAGACTTTAATGTTTCCCTGGAGTAGCTAATGGGCTCTTTCATAATTAGCATGTCCCCTGTTGGCACTGGCTGACTTGTGGTCCAGGATGGGCACTTCTTTGGCTTTGCAAGAGTCATAATATTGTTTTGCTAAATATAATGACACTAAGGGGACTGAGTTTCTTGCAGTTGAGATTCCACAGAATTATAAAATCTAATCACCAGTTAGAGATATCAGTCCTGACATCTAAAAAAGGGAAAAAGACAGGTGAGCCCCCTCAATCTTGCCCATGAAAGAGCAAGCAGGTAATGTTGAGCATAGTCCTGTAGACTCGATCCTAGACCGTTTCACACTGCTGAACCAACCCAGCTATGGAGCAGCTGTCCAGCCCTGCTGAGTGCTGCCTCCAGACCAGGGACACCCAGGAGGCCTCAGCTTGCACTGAAACGCTAGACCCTTATATCAACCAGATAGACCTGAAAAATGAGGTGGCTGATCCTTTCAGGATCAAAAAACTATGGTTTCTTTTATAGACATTAGTCACGGTTCTGTTGCACATGGTTAGTAAGTTCAGTAATAACAGACAAATAGCTGATGTGTCCTGTGGTGGTTGTCCTTGGTATTTATTTACTTTCGACATTCAAGATAATCTTAAGCATGTTTTAAATGTCAGAAGAAGAGGTACCATGACACATCAAAGCAGTTCATCTACAGCTTGACTCTCTTATTAATTTCAAATGCTTTCATCCTACTGTAATTATCTTTTATTCACATCATCTTACTTTTCTGTCCATCAGAAACCACCTTTGCTTAGCAATGATTACTTTTACATGCTTGAAATTTCAGGTCTTGGCATCATTTGTGAGCTGCCCTGTGTGGGCACAGCACTGAGTGTGTGTGCACATGTGAGCTGCTCTAGCTCAGGGTCACTCTCACGTGGGAATAAATCAAAGTTAGTAATGTAGTGCAGATTGCAGCAGTTTCTTCTGGCTAATACGAGGCTACTTGTAAGGTTTCCCTAAACCTCAGTGGGGCTAAGGAATCGCTGAGGAGTTATGAATCGCAGTGCAGGATTTATCACCCGGTGTAATGTGGTTTCCTGTTTTTTGGCCTGCTGTTCTTCTTCAGCTTCCTTCCTCATGCTTTCTTGTCTGTCTTTTCAATCAACCTGGGTGTTTATTCTTCCTTGCTGCTCTCCAGCTCCCAAGATACTGTCTGTATTTTCCTCCACAAGAGGCCGGGACAAAGGCTGCAATGGGGTTTATATTTCTAAGGAGACTAGTTAATGAAAGGCTGTGCTGAAAAGATGCATAGTCTCTACTGAAGCAATGTGTGTGCCAGGGATAGGAGTAGTTTCTCTTGGGTGAGCAATATTGGGTGCAGCTGAATTTTACTTTGTTAGCAATCAACTAGTATTTCTGTCATTTAACATTGTATAGTCTGTGATATTAGAAATTATACCACCCTTTAAGCCTTAAATTTAGAGGTTCAAGTGCAGAAGACTTTTTGTTTGCTGAAAAGAAACCCCTGACTGTTCTAGATTTAATGGTAAATAGCTTTTTAAACTTTGAATTGGCACTGGGGAAAGGTAGTGTATTAAAGTCATCACAGTATGGTGATTGCAAATGACCAGGGCAGCAAACAGTGACAGGATCTCAGGCACCAAAAATATTCTAGTATTCACAATACTCATCCAGACATGTGCATGTCTCCTGTGGGGAAAGTGGTGGTGCTGTCCTGGGGGCTCTCCTTGGCTTGCCCAGGCAGAGTGATGGAGGAGAGCTCATGTCCTTACGGGCTGAATGGAGAATGTGGGTGTCACAGTGGCGTGTGGGGCAGACTGTCATTGGAAGCCAGAGAGAGGGAAGGAAAGTGTCAAACTTGTTGAAAGCTCCTACCAGCAGCAGGTCCCAGGGCCCCAGGGGTATCAGATTGGCTGGAAGGAAGAGTGGGAGAGAGAGAAAGAGAATTGCATCTTCCTGCAGCACACCAAAACCCATGTCCTACAGATTAAATAGAGTTGTGATATTTGGTGGAGGCACAGTCCAGGACCAGTCTGGTGGTTTCACCAAGCAGTAGATGATGTTGAGTTCGACCCATTACTTTTCATTGTGGTTCTCACTGTTATGTTCAGAGATATTCACTAGGGGGAACAGCTTCTTTGCTGTTCTCTGCATCATTGCTTTTTAGGGATGCTTCAGTGAGACTGAGACAGAATTCCTTGACTTATTCTACAGCAGGGTGTTTATGGCATAAGTAGGGAAGAAATGCCCATGAGACACTATTATACTCACCTTCCAGCTGATGGATTGGTTATTCCAGCCACAAGACCCATTGAAGGGAGATCAGAAGATAATTGACTGTCAAGTTTTGAGCAATTGTAAGGTCAATTGCTGCAGAGGTCAGTTTATTTGAACAATGGACCCGTTTACAAAGGGTTACAGAACGCTAATAATAATTTTTGTTTTAATGGAAGTTCTAAACATTGTCAAGGGAGAATTAACTTTTAAATGTTAAACTTAAATACCCTTTTGAAATCTGAAGGCTATTGGTCTAAGAACCCAGCTTCATTTTCTATGTTGCAATGAATGGGAAAGATTTGAAAAAAAATTTCTATGGAAAATGCCAAAAGTCAATGCTTTGATTGCATGCCAAAAATAATTGATTTTTGCCTACAGTCAGTCAGCTGAATTGCGAGTGTGTGAATATATATTACATACATAAATGTATATTTTTCTTCAAATTTCTCAAGAATTGAAGAAATAGCTTGTTGGGAATATGTAGAAACATGACTGAGAGAAGCAGCATGACTGGGTTAACAGTGAGGAAAAGAAATCTTAATTGTTAGTAAGCAGAAAAGGAGTTAAACTACTCAAATTCCTGAAGCTTCTGTCCTGAATAGCCATCAAATCTGAGGGTCGGGACACTGCTGGTCAGGCTCTGGAACAGACTGAAGCAGCTGTGCTTAGAATAAAACCCTTTTTTTTTTTTTTTTTCCCCTGTGGGGTTCACTGTAGCTTAAAAAAAAAAAGTTTAAAAAAAAAGAAAAAAGAAGACATAATTCTTTAAGTTATTCATGCTCATTTCATGTATGTGTAATTAACAGTAAAGCTGTAAGACCACTGAGAACCAAACAGTTGTCTACTGCCTATATTAGATGTTCGTACTGCCTTTGTTTTTCAAATCAAACTTAGTGCTTAGTATCAGTGAGATTTCTGGTAAAAATCATCAAGATTTCAAGGCTGATCCATTTGTTATGTTCACAGAAAGTCTTCTTTCTATTGCTCGAAGTCGTTAGAAAAATCTCACAGTCCTGCTTCCAGTAAAATGTTTGAAAGCACTAATTTTGACACACACACACTTGCTGAGCCTCCCTACTTCTCTTGCTAGTGGGAGTCTTTGGAAGGGGGAGGAAACCTCTTTAACACACACACACAGAGAAATTAGTCTTCAGTTATAATTTCTCTTTATTTTCGTGGGTATATAGAATGACACAGTGAAGCAGCACTGATGGGAGCTCCCATGTCTCTCAGCCCGCCTGTTCTGCAAGAACTCTTTCTTCTTTATCAGTTATTAATACATTTTGTTGAGGGCTCAGCTGACCTAGTGTGGTTTTCAGGGAGAGCTGCCACCAGGACACCCCTTGGTTGCACATGAGCTCAATTCTAAGGATGCCAGTTCCTTTTGTTACTGTGGCAATAGCTTTGAGCCTTCTGGGGCACTGGGGAGCATTGAGCCTGCATGCTCCTGTACCTGCTGTAGCCAAAACTGGACCTATAGAAGGAAGAGAGATGCTCAAGAAACCTGAGGAAAATTGGCACGTTTATTAGGAAGAAAACAAATCAGGTTTTGTACCTTTGGTGGACAGAGCTGACGTCCAACGGAGCTTTGAACAGCTTACAGAGGAGTGACCGTGGGACTGTGTCTGGTGGTAGGAAGTACAAGGTTCCTTCAAGCAGGTCTCCATGATATTTTGCAGGCAGAGGAGAGGGCATCTGCTGGTGTTCTGTACCTGTAGGTGGTTACAGGACCACAGGAAAGCCATACCCATGCAGGGCTGCTGTGCTGTGCTGGAAGAGGGAATATTCACCTGACATGGCCCCGGCAGCCCAGCCTCTGTGTCAGTTCCTTGTTGTCTGATGTGGGGCATGCAAGGCAAGGTGGGCTTGCAGAGCAAGTTCATATCTCCTGCAAAACACCAGAAGACCAGATACTTGAATGGATCTTCTCAGTTTAAGAGAGATACGAGAACCTCCCAGGCTTCTAGTCCTCTTTCACCATCTAAGTGGTTTAAAGAGGTGGTAAAACACATGAAAATCCCTTTCTTCTAATTAATCACTACACTTGGAAACTAGAAGATTGAATTAGTTCCCTCATATCCTTGGGCAAAGGGAACAATCTATAAATCTTTGATTTTTACATAAGCCTTCATTCTATTCCTATCCTACACAATTCAGTTGGAGCATTCTGACCTACACACTTCAGTTTTATTGCTTTTCTTTCTTTATGTTATTTGTGCAAGCTAAAACAACTTTAGGAAGGTAAACAGTACCTTCATGTAACTGTTTTGTTTTCTGGTTCTCCTGTGCTAACATGCCCCTGAATGTCTGTGTTGCATTTTCCTTAAAGGAAATCTTTACTGCTCAGCTCCCAGTCCAAACAAGTGAGATCCTAAGAAACCTGGAGGTTTAGAGAAGAGCTTAGCTGCATAAATGTAATTACAAGACTGGATCAAATGTGCAAGTGCTACCCCTATGACCCCTATGCCATATTTGTATGAGGAATCATGTATAACTGCTTCTGGGAACCTGATGAGGAGCTGGCTGTGATCCCTTTATATACAAGTGCCCCACGAATAATAGCAATGAGAAGAAGAATGTGCCCAGTGGATCTAAAGCATATGAGGACAAAGTCCATGTTAGTCACATGCTGAGACAAAAACACTGTACTATCCACAGCTTCAAGGGAATCTCTGTGGCACGCACAAAGCTAACTCTGTTTACATTCCTCTGAAAATCCACACCTCAGCTGGAAAAAAAAGCATGGCTCCCACATGAGTGCGGGTCTATGCAAGATTCCCAGGTAATCTGGAGTCCAAGTCTTCATGTGCAGTGAGAAGTGGTCACGAGAAGGGGGAGGAAGAAACATCAAGGATATGCTGTAATGCAAATAATGCTGTAAGTTTGGTTAAAGCAGGAGCAGCATGTTGCTAAATGTTGCTGCATCTGCTCGGGTTCATCAATCTCTACTTAATAGCCTTTTGGCTTCTGTCTGTTAATAGACTTATAAAATATTACTTATCTGATGGTAGTAAATACCTGATTATTCTCTCTATGTTCAGATATTTTTATAGGTCTCGCTATATTCTAGTTTCTAAATTAAGACATTATGGGTGTATGCATATCAAGTAGCGTAAGAAAAAAGTAGTTTTAGCATATCCTCTGTAGCTTTCACAAGCTTAAATGATGATCCAAAATACCAAGAGAGAAACAAAGTTTAGATGGTTACATGATTTACAGAAGGTCACCACAGGCAGAAACAGAAGCGAAAGACGGAACTTGGGATACGAGAAGTGCAGGAGTCTTGTTCCCAAGTCCTTAAGTATGTTTGTCTAGGACGGGATGAGTTTACCATGCCTGAGTTCTAAGTACACAGTGGAAGATACCGTAATTTTCTATCACATTTGTTGTATTTGGGGTTGGATTTTTTCAATTTTTTTTTTTTAATCAGGTTGTTAACTGTTTTGCTGTGTCTCTGGCTTTGGTGAACTATTGTTCACACCCTTAGGAGAAATGAGTATCTTGTATACAGGGATGAGCAAACAACTGTAGCAGTGGCTCCTTACTTGCAGGCAGTAAAACATTATGATGGTCATTTTCAGTACAAATACACGAGCCTGTTCATCACATTGCCCAACGCTAATGCATTTATATGGCTACAAATTCCATTACTTTGTGCAACTGAAAGGACAGAGGACTTTGCCAGATACGGGAGGAACCCCAGAGCACTCTTAACTAAGAACCTGATGTCAGTCCAGAAAGAGATGGTATATCTTGTTTTAAACATTCAACAAACCAAAGTTGAAAAAGAATCAAACTCAAGATGGTTTAAGTTCTGCTTCTGGGCATAGGCAGACTGCCACAGAAAGGTAGAGGAGTAATTGTCTGCTAAGCAGACTTCATCTCTGAAACAGGCATAGCTTCTTCGCAAAATAATGATACCTAACTCAGACTATTCTTCTACTCACTGAAGAATGAGAAGTCTTATATACTGTAGGAGGTTGTTCTAGAGGTAGTTTTATTGAAGATAAGCTTTCAAATACTCCTATAAATTATTTTTAAGACAGTCAAGTGGAGCCTGGAATTTTTTTATGGTAGTATTCATTTTAAAATATCACTAAAATCAGAGGGCATAGATTTGCCAGTCTCACGGTGTTCTGATGGCAGATGCTTAGCTGTGTTCAATGTTTAGAGGAAAGGCTTTCCTAGAAATCTTCTGTTCCAGAGGCTGATCCAATCCTGGCTGTGACCAAGGGTGACTCCTACAGACTGTAGATGTGGAGGAGGCAGCTCTTTCACCTACCTGGAAGATCTCAGGTAGGGTAATACTGAGTCTAAAGGCAGCTGGATCTGAGCAGAATCAGTCAGCAACATAGAGTCAGGAGGGCTGGAGCAGAGATAAGGAGCTCTGGAAAGGCAGTTTTAGGGATCTTTGTGCAGACAGTTTGCTGTAAGCAAAAGCTGGTGCCTCTCAACACGGTCACAAGGATGCAGCTCTCACTATGCCAGCTAAAGGTCTGAGTTCCTCAGCCTGCCTTTTTCGAGCTCTGCTGGGCACAAGCAGGGCCAGCAGAATATGCATGCAGGTGTAGTGTTTTGCAATTCCTCCAAATGACTCATGAGCCAGAGATGGGGTAGTGTGGGTGTCCCAGTTTGAGGCAATTAAGGGAAACGCTCTGGAAGGAACGTCTCCTCCAAAGAAGGCAGGTTTCAGCTGTCCCTCCCCCACAAAGTTCGGAGAGAAATTCCTTGGAGGCAAGTGAAAAAACAATATTTATTTAACAAGTAAAGTGCCCGCAGACACAGAAAAAGAATGATGTTAAATAATAAAGCCTCTCGCTTTGGAGAGGACCTGGGTAGATTTCAGAGTCCTTTGTGGGAGTGGCTTTCTCCTCTCTGGAGCTGGGGTTTGGCCTGGGCCCCTCTGGGCCATGGGGTAGGGTCTCCCAGTGATGTTCTGGTGTTGCTGTACAGCCCAGAAGAGAAGAAGAAGAAGCCAAAGTCCCAGGGCTCTGTGCTTTAGGTAATGAACAAGAAGCTAGCTAAAAAACAAGAGAATGCCACTCTCTTCCCTGCTGCAGAGAGCCGAGAGCTGAGGAAAAAAACCGGGAAGATGATTTCCTCCACTCTGTAGCAGCGGTGAGAGAACACAGGGGAGTGTATATGTCCTTGAGATACAAACTGCTCTGAAAAAGTTCACCTGGCTTCTCTCCTCTCTCCCTTAAAGGTACAGAAAGGCACAGGATTCATGTCTGGCATAGGGCAGGTGATAGGGAATACAGTATCCTACAGTCACCCCAGGACAGTGGGGGGAAAGGAGAATGAGGGAAGCAAGTTAAAAGGGTAGCTTAGAATTGAGAGGGAGTTGTTTAACCAAAAATAGGCATCTTCTACTTTTTTTCCTGTTTCTCAACTAGTATGTAGACACAACCCAGTGAACCCTAAGTTGTCAAAACCTCTCTGAAAATGCCTCTCTCTGGGTACCCACTGCATCACTAGGTAATTTGTGACACCCACAGACACTTTGGGACCTCTGCCTTGCTGCAGATGACATGGAGTCACTTTTGAAAAATCCCTTCTTTGTGAGTGAAAATAAAGACTAGGAGAGTGGTTTAATTTGTGTCTTTATTTTCCTAGTTGGTAAAGAGAAGCCTTGAAAGAGACTCAAGAGTGAAGCAGAATAATCAAGCAACTCATTGATCTAAAGTTAATCTGCTGCAACTGCCTCAGCAAATGCTAAAAATGGCCTCCTTTGCTCCTTTCTATAACTGAGGAAACGGCTTCTGCCAATATCCCTCTAACACCAGCAGCCCTTGGTGCTTTTGTCAAACACGCTCTGTTTGAACAGATCAAATGAAACTCATTTGTTGTTATTGTTTAAGATTAAGCTGTACTTATGGAATTACTGCGGCATTATTAAGCCAGTTTCCTAGAACACAAAGAGAATGAAAAACAAAAATTAAAAAGAAGAGGAAATTCTGTTTATTTTTTGTTTTAGAACTCAGTACTGAGCTTTGAGTTTCTGCTGTTCTCAGTAGTGAATTATACAGCATTGTATTCTTCATAGAAGCACCAAGAAGTTGTCTTAAAAACATTATAGTTGTTATACAAACGTACTAGGTACTATACAAAACATTCAAAGTGTTTCCAGAATGCTTAGAAGGTGAGTTTCTGGTGAAAAATAAGAGCAAATCATGCTTTTGAGCTCTGGGCTCTGATATGGAATCCGTACAAGCATGAGCAGGTCACTTAAACGGACTATCTACTGCTCCATCTGCAAAATGAAGCTATTGAGTGCATCAAACTACCCAGGGAAGCCAGAAAATATATCTGTAGGCAAAATGTTTGGTGCTGACCTGCTGGGATTTATGCAAGCCGAATTTTCTTTTGTGCTTTCGCTGATGGAAAGCATTTCTGCCTAGCCATCAGAAGCCATAATTTTCTTAAATGAAAACTCATCAGTCCTCTAAGTCATCTTGAAAATGTGCTCACAACTAGTATTTTCATGGAATCTTAGAGCAATTCAGGTTGTAAGGGAACATGGAAGGTCTCTAGTCCAGCTTCCTGCTTAAAGCAGGGCCAACAGTGAATTCAGAGCACATTGCCCAGGGTCTTGTCCAGTCAGAGGTTAAGGACCTACACATCCTCTCCTGGCCCCTGTTGCACTGATGTGTCATCCTTACAGGGATTTCCCACCCTTGATACACACCTTATGTCCAGTCAGAGCCTTACCAGCTCCAATGTGTGCCCCATGCCTGTTGTTCTCCCACTGCACGTTTCTGCAACAAGCCCATCTCCACCTCTCAGTCACTTTCCCCAAGGTTCTAGGGGCTGCTCTTAGGTCCCTCCAAGACACCCCTTCCCAGGGCTGAAGAAGACCCAATCCCATACCCTGTCCTTACAGGGCAAGTGCTCCTGCGCCGACCTGCTTGGAGGCCTCCTCTGAACTCCCTCCAGTCAATTGCTGTTTTTCCTGTACTGGGTATCCCAAACTGGCCCCAGTGGACAAACAATTGCTGTGTAACAGGGACCAATCGCTTCCCTCCGTCTGCTGTGTGTGACTGCCTGGAGTCAGGGGTGTTGTCTGTGGTCCCTGCAGCCCAAGATGTTGTCTGTGGTCTGTGCAGCCCTACTGGCCCATGCTCAGCACTCAGGGGCCCTTTCAGCAGCGCTGCTGCCCAGCCGGGCAGTGCCCAGCCTGTATCGCTCCAGCTGTGGGGCTTCACATTCGTCCCAGCTGGATATCACAAGATTCCCACTGGCCCATTTCCCTGGCCTGGCCTTGTCCCTCTGGATGGCAGCCCTGCCCGCTGGCATACCAGCTGCAGCCCTCGGTTCATTGGCATCCACATTCTTGATTTTAAAACAAAACTTATTTTAAATTGAAAAGTAAATCTAAGCACCAATGACTTCTAGTCATCCTTCCATGTAATTCCACTAATTTTGGTAAATTTAACAAGATTTCAGAAATGTTTTGCAAGGAGAGTTTTCCTTGTTTAAGGAAACTGACTGGCCTGCAAATCTCTCCTGTCTTTGTGTTCAGCAGTGAGCAAACTTCTTTAGCTCCATTAGATCACGTATACCTGGAGATCAAAACTTTCTCCAGGTGAAAACAGGAAAGTAGAAAAATAGTACAGTCCTCCCTACCCACTGCCATTGCAGTTTGAAGTTAGGTTCCAAAGAATATTTGTTGTAAAAAAAAAAAATGAGACAAGTCTGGAAAAATCAATACATTGACAGAGGAAACTTTGTTTCTCTGACTCTGCCAGAGGATTCCATTAGGTTGTATCCCACTTGGGTTTAGGTTTTTTGCTAGTTCTGTATTGCCTGGAGCTTAGCCACTAGTAAGATACTGGTAGAGGTAATTCATAAACCACACAGAAGATTTTCTTTTATTTCTTCAGTAAAGGATATCTCTGATGCTTAGCCAGTGCAGGGGAGCTTTACCTATTAGCACAATCTTTGGCTTTTGAGCCCACAGTTGCTGTGGATTGTGCTGAATTTGGCTTCCACTTCAAACCAACCATGCAGGCAGGTCTTGTAGGATATTTAGCTCTTACTGCAGGACTGGAGCAGGCTAAAGTTGTGAATGCCAAAGCATCCTGATGAACTCCCCAAATGAATGTAATTCACTACCAATCTTAAAATGCTATTCCAATCTAGAGAATGACTATTCAAAAAAGGCCCTAATTTAATCAATAGAGTAACTCCCCATGTACGTTCAGACACATATAAAATCTGTTAGTGACAACATGATGGGTTTTATTGCTTTTTACTTCTATTAGCATTGCAGAACCAATTCTGCTTTGAGCAAGCTGGAATCTCCACTTTCCTGTATTATATCCCCTGTAAATAATAGCTGGCACAGCACAGAGGCTCTCAGCACCTGAGTGCTATCAATAATGGTGCTGTTAACCCAGATTCTGGTGAGTAACCTACCCTGACCACTGAAAGCACTGGGACTGCACCAGTTTTACTGAGACCATTATTTTAGTTTGCAGTGGGGTTGCTACTGGGTACATTCTACAAGGACAGAAGAAACCTGTCTCAATTCTGACCCCAGCATGTCTTTGAAGGTTAGAAAATGGTTGTACTTTTCATTGTCCATCTGATTATTGTTCCTGCATTAATATAAATCCCCTTCATAATGTGTTTACACAGCTAACTCCTGTGCAGTAGAGTTATATTAAAAGCTGGGGGGATCTCATTCAATTTCGGTAAGGAAGGAATAGTTTGAATACTTACCTCCAACACCTGCAAAACTGGGTGGAAAAAAAATGGAGAACCTGTGTGCCTGCAGCATTTTGATCTGTTTCTGTGGCTGGTAAGAATAGAGCTTGAATCTATATTACTGGAAAAGTAACATTGCCTAGAAGAGAGAGAGGAAAAAAAAGAAAATAAAAAAGCCATATTATCTTAAAAAGTTCCGATGAAATTCTGAGCAATCTCACCTATTTCATCCGTATCAGTCCTGATTGTGCAATGTCAAGTTTTCAAAGAAACAGACTTAAAAGTAGCAGTTTGAATTTTGATTACAGCACTGTGATTGACCTCTCAATGGTGATAGGTCTGCGATAAATCCTTTTTAGACTACAACAAAATTGGCATCATATTCTGCAGTTATTGGATGTGAGGTGATACAGATCTCTCCCAGCCAGGGTTCCAGGCTGGATTTTGATACGGCACACCTCAACATCCAGGAGAGTTTGACTTAGTTTCACTTTTAGTGGATGCACTGTAGGAGGCTTTCTGCTTTAGCTGGTAGTGATGGAAATGCAGGTTGGGTGCTACTGCGGACACAGAGGCCAGTGCCCTGAGAAAGCAGGACAGGCTGCATTTCAGAATAGGGAACAGAGAGGAAGGAGGGAAAGCTCTTGATATTCCCACAGGCAGCCCAGGATGTGATGGTCAGAAAGCAGAAGAACTACCAGCAGATTAAAACCTAGAGCCACAAAAGTGAATTTGCAGCTCAGGCAGTCTGTACAAGGAGATAATGATGTTAATTCCTGTGAGTAGTGAGCTGGATTCTGATCAACCCTGTGTAAGCAGGTGTACTCCAGAGATAGCAAGAAGCAGAAAAACAGGTTGATTACTATTTTTAGCAATATAGTAAGGGCAGACTGGACAAGTTAGCACTATTTCCCTGATAAATATTAGATTGTGGGTGCTCAGGGAGCACAAGCATCTGACATGGTGACTACTAATAGAAAACTCTTCAGGAGCTGAACAGAGGCAGGTTTTATCCACCGAAGAACATGCTCAGCTGCTCACTGTGAGAATCAGTCTGCTCCCATACCCTGCCATCCCTTCAGTGTCCTTCAGGTGCTCCAGAGCAATGCTTGCCCTGGTGAGAGGCACCTGGATGTAAAATGCCAGGGAAGACCTCCCCTCAGATCCAGTGCTACCTCTGGTACTCACTCCCAGAGCCAAGGACATGTTACCTCTCAATGGCACGGGAAAACCTACGCCTCCTGAGTTCAATCATGGGTCAGGAGCAGGGATATAGAAAAAAAAATAGGTCAGAGAGAGAGCCTGGTCCTCTTCCTTTCCTCAAGCAGAAGAGGAGAGGGGAAGAAATAAGACAAAACTGAAGCAGATACACCCAATTCCTGAAGACTTCTTCTAGCAGCCCAGCAGAGTAGCTATAGGACATCAGTGAGCAGGAAGACACAATGGCTGAGGGATGCTTCAGGGAGTGACAGATAGCTGAGGAGAACCTGGGTGAGGGGCCTCAGTATTAACATGTGTGGGTTAAGTGTCCTCAAGACGACAAGACCCTGACCACCAGCTGAATTAGAGTTGTGGCCAGGCAGTGAAGTTAGTGAGCTGGTGGTAAAAATCCCCTTACCATGCTCTGCTCTTCTGCACCTTCTGGTCACCTCTGGTCACCATTCAGAAGCTATTAAGGATTATTCATATCCTGATTTTTCACATTGCAATGCATCTGGTGGATGGTGATGTCGTTCTCTATTACCTATTTGTCTTTACAGACTTAAGACACCCTGGGTCTTAAGAAACCAGGGTCTTTCCTGAGATCAAATTATCATGAGAGAAAAGCATGGTCCCTGTTTTCTTTTCGCCGGGATTTCTTTTAGTAAATGGGAAAGAAAGAAGGCTGCTTATCTTCACAAAGTACTTCTTTGCGTAGAGAGAAATAAATACAGCTTTGTGTCTCTAACATGTCATCTGAGTGGGTTGAGTCTGAGGTGCCTTTTGCCATGTGCAATTGAGGGCAATCTCAGTTCGTGTCTAGAGCCCACACAGTCACCTCCACAGCTCACAGGTTAGCGGGGGGAGGATGCTCTGAGACAGCGTTGTGGCATACAGCAAATCTTTTAAGGCAGGATAACTCCCTACAACAGAATTTAATAACAAGTTACTTAGTACAAGTGCTTTATTCCTCATGTAATTTTACAGTTTCCCAGAATGTCTCAAGCTGTAGTCCTGGCTAATGCATAGTCAGTTCAGTAGCAAGGTCTGGAGGGCTGACTACTAAGGTAATGCTGGCTCCTGTTTATTTCTGCTTGCTAAGCCATATGACAAGAACCTTTAAAGTACCCCAAATCCTCAACTGATGGTTTCTGTGCTTGCTAATACTGCCATTGATAGAAGGATGTTAGGCAGGCCTTGGAAGAAGTTTGGAAAACTGATTGTTTCAAAAGACTTCTAATTTGAAGCCAGTAATTATAAAAGTCTGAATGCTCTTCCCTCCCTGATGGGTTTCAAACTTACAGAGAGGCTCTCTGCAGCTCCACACTGCCAGTTCAGCTTAATGCTTTCAGTGATGGATCAGCTGCTTGCACTGTGAGACAGCCAAAGGTGTGACTGCGACTGCAGGCGTGGGCAGCTTGTAAACAGAAAGGCCAGTATTTTTTTTCCAAAGGAGAGGAGAATGTGTATTTTCCATCCTGAAACTGCCTGACAGCGTTATTAGAGCAGGGTATGGATATGAGGAACAGTGCATCATTCTGGTGGGGATTCAGTCTGTTGTTGTAATTCCCACAGCGTGTTGTGCTGCTTCTGACACGCAGTTCCCTCTCTGCCAATAAAAAAAATATCCGCCTGAAGTTTGTTGCCAATAGAGATTTTTTAAGATTTGAATTTCTTATGAGTTTACCATAGATGTGCTCATTCTGTTTTGCTCTTTACTAAATTTTCTAAAAGACTTCGTTGACTCTCCATGAGTGTTTTTCTGAGTGGCTTTTCCAGTTCAAGGTCCCTATCAGGGGACTCCCGGAGAGATGCTCTGGCAGCGGAATAGCAAACTCTTATCATGTCAGGTGCATAAGAATTAGAATTACTTAAGTTGTTTTCTAATGGCAGATTTTCCATCAAGAAATATCATTTTGAAAACTAGACTTCCTATGGGAGTATGTCAATTTACACAAAATGCCGAGGTCTTTTTCAGTCTGGGAGAAAACCAAAATGAAGTATTTTGGCATTACTATGATGAAGCACTGCTATAATTTACTTCATTTCCAACTATACTATGGTATACTTTACTGTAAAATTGACATGAAACACTTTCATTTTAATTCCTTTACACAGAAACATTTGCTCCCCAGCTGTTTTCCTATATAAGATTTTATTTCAAGGAAACTTCAGTTTTATTCTTGTTCATTCCCACACATGGAATGGAAAGAAAAAAAAATCATGGAGTTTCCTGCAAAGCAGAAATTTGTAATGCTGTTTGGATCCAGCACCTATTGTGTACCACGGGCATTTGAAAGACTAACTGGTGCATGACTGGAGTACCACACAAAGCAAACAAACAAAAAACCCCAAGGGCTGAAATCTGTTCCCAGTAAATATTTGAGTAATTTCAAAGTATTCATCGACTGCATTCTGCCCACGAACAATTTGCAAACAGCCAACAAGTGCCAGATTTCACAAGCAGACTGTTCACTGCAAAGAGTTTGCCTCTTCACTGTGACAGAGATGTGTGTTACTAGGAATCCAACTGTGCTTCTTACACAAGATTTTAACCATAGCCATAGTAAAAGCTGTATGTGTGATGAGGGGGACAGTAGAGTTTTAGGGAAATTATATTTTTAAAACCTTGCTTAAATATTTCTTCAGAAAAATATTTACTGCCTTTTATTCAAAGATTTCCAAACCCAGTGAGCGTCATTACTTCCATTTTAGTAGCAGAATAAAAAGGCAAAAGGAGAAACTACACAATTTGTCTTAGATCCCATTGCAGATAAGATGAGGTGGGAATGGAATTAGCTCTTGAGATCCAGTTCACAAAACAATATCTATGAAATTATAGATTGGTCTTTATTTATAAGTGGTGTTAGTGTGGTGCTCATCACAGAAAGTTTTCATCCCTGTATAATTCAAATAAATTCAGCTTAGCAGTTTCCGTAGCAGATGTACAATAGAGCATATACTCTTTCATTTCTGGATGTGGAAAATGAGGCATAGATTACAAATGGTTTTGCAGCATTGGGGCTGGCAGTGGAAAAGTAGCGGGAGGCTCACAGTGCTGCCTCAGCCTTTTCAGGCCTCCTGTCCCTTAATTTGTCTCTCTTATCTTCATCTCTAAATTCACCTTTAGAGCAACTGCCAAAACTACTTTGATTTCAAGACGTGCACACAGATTCCACACTCAGAAACTAATGGTAAAACTAAAAAAAAACCCAACAAAAAACCCAAACCCCATCATGGAAACAGCTCATGAGGGCAGCTGGTGATGATTCCTCCTTGATTATTGCTTAAGGACCGCTATTTGCAAGCACCTCATCCCAGGAGACTTTCTTGGGGAAAAGTCATGGGAGGAAGTCTTCCTGAAGAGGTGTCATCTGTCATGACAAGTTGCCTGTCCTGATGAGCCTGGTGCTGAGATCGCATTATGATGACTGATGAGGCCGTCTGTAGCAGTTAACGCAGCCATTTGTAATCATTTCTCTTACAGGCCTTTTGGTAATCACTTTGGGAAGTTCTTATTTGAACAGTGCAAGTTCTGGGGTGAAGAAAAGCAAAGCTATTTCTCTGTTGCAGGGAAGGATTTAGAGAGACATAAACTTGGGGAGAAGTGAAAAACAAAAATCAGCAAAAAGTATCTTCCTGTCCTTCTGGATGTTTCTGCAAAGCTATTTTGGGGGTGTTTTGTGTAGCTTATAGCCCCATACACACACTGGCTCTGTTCCAAATGCTCAGAATTTCCTCAGAACAAGGTAGGGTGAAATTGTTTGACAGAGACAGGACTGTACCACCAGAAGCAGGGACTTCTGGGAAGAAGGAAACAGTAAAAGTTGTTTTCTTTTCTAAACTCTACTACTGCTTTGCAGTGTGAATTTGAGCAGGTCATTTAATCCAGTGGTTTCTTATTATCCTTATGCATAGGAGGTATGTAATTTATATGTCTATTTTTCCCCATGTAGTTCACATCTTCTACTAGTTGTTTTACAGCTTCCTATGGGCCAGCTTTTCCGCCCAGCCCACCTCACCAGTTTTTCCCCAAAAGGAAGGCTGTAGCAGCATGTAGGAATATGTAAGAGAGAGACCAGAAAGCTCCTCCTCTGTGTGACAGGCAGATGATGATCACCTGCCTCTTCCTACTCACCTTGGGCTGTGTCTCGTTGGGTATTTGAATGGTTGCCTTTACATCAGAGGCCAAATACAAGTCTGAGTAGAACATTGCAGCAGCATAATTTGGATCAGCAGAGAGAACCTGGGCCATCCTGCCCCACACACAAGGTCGTACCATGAACTGGAGCACCTTCTTTTGTGTCACGTAGCCGATCTGCCCTGGTGCCACCCAGCAGGGGATAGTGGTGGCTGGTGGCATCAGCTGCTTTACATCACTCACCTCTCTTTCGGGAATGCTGAGGATCAGTTAAGAGTGAAGATATTTGGAAAACGGCTACACAGAACAAAATTGTGCCAGGGAACCCAAAACATCCTACTGAACTCAGGATATCTTCAGAGATACTGCTTCTTATTTTAATTCAGCACCTGAAAAACAGAATGACAAGCAATTTCCCTTTTACAATCTTTACTCATAGTCAATTTAGAGATGTCTGTGTGAGTGAAGATAGGAGTTTCTGATGCCTCGCTCAGATGCTTTATGGCCTTCATTTTGGCAGCACTTACAGAACTTCCTTGAGCAGTACTCTCACATCTAAATACCCCACAGTTGTAGTCAGAGATGCTGTCCTTTACCTTAAGCAAAATTAAATGTTGCAGTGAAAATAGACAATATAAGCACATTGGCATCCTTCCCAGTAAAGGGAATATGAAGTAGTTTTTATTGTTCCTGCCAAGACAGCTGTGTTTTAGATTGAAATAGTCATCACACCCTTTTTCTATTTCTAGAAATAATGCAGCTTGCCTACCAATAACAAATATCGTGTATATTCTCTGGTACCAGAACACCCCACACTTTTGTTGCAACTCTGCAACACTATATCTTAACAGTAGTGCCTAATGCAGCAAATAAATGGGTTTAGCCAGGCAAATGGCAGGAAATTCGTAACTGTCACTTCTTCACAGTTTGTGTCTGTTGTACACACACAGGGCTTCATCTGATTCCCCCGAGCATTCATTTTATGTTTTCATATGGTAGGCATGTTTTTTAAAAGTTTCTGCTTTTAAACACCATCTTTGGATTCCAAGATTTCAGAACTATTCCATCTATTAAAGATGGAAAAGGCCTCTGCATCTTTAGTGACCTTTCTAAAGATGTTCCCTCTGTCTTCATGATACAGTTGAGGCACAGTTTCTATGGGAAACATCACTTCATGATTTCTACCTCTATTGTACAGGAAATCTCCAGGTTTTACCTGAAGTTGCTGTATTTTGTTTCCTTTGTTTGCGGGCTATTTTAAATGTGAAGGGGCGGGGATGTCTGATTTAAAAAAAAGCCCCTGGATTTGTATTTCTATACAAAGAGCCATTACTGAGCCTTTTGCCAACATTAACTTGCACGTGTACTTGTGCAGTAGGCGTATCATTCCCCTCCTTTCACAGAAGCAATAATAGTAATAATGATAATAACACGGAAAAGTAAGGTTGACTTATACCGCTGCTGTTGCTTTTTTCCAAATAGCCAGAATTTACTGGCCGCCATTTGCAGCTGGCATTGTTGAATGGTTCCAGGCAGCAAAAACAAGGCCAGCTTGCACCTAAGGTGGGTTTATGCCAGGCGGTGGGTGAGAGATTGTTCTGGACATAGTCCCATGCTCTTTGAGGAAGAAGGATGATGCACACCTTCAAAAGCGTCTCTTTTTTTCCCAAAGAAAGAGGTATATGTAGCAGTGTTATGGGATACAGGGGATGAGGGTTCCCAGGCAAATCTGAATAAATCAGGTGGAGCAAAGTAAAGACACTTCTCAAATTAACTCAGGCTGACCTTGGATCTTTAAACTGCAATGAATAAAAGTTAGGTTTTCCCTTGATACGCAATAGGTGTGTGAAACTGAACTGTGTTCCTCTCTCCCCACTATGCATGCTCAGCGCTGCAGTGCACTCAAAGAGAGGGTTGTAAATGCTCAGGTCATGTGTGACTGTACCTGGCTTTGACTGGGAAGGGAGGCATTTAGGTGCTCTATATGGAAGGAAAAATAAATGTTCCCCAAACCTCATTACAAGTGTCTCCAGAGCCAGAGGTACTGACAAGGCATGAAAGTGTGGGAGGAGAAGTGAATTACCACCTTTTTCATCCTGATCAAAGAAGTCTTTAAAAGGTGATGCAGGCTGCCTGCTCTGAAGGCGAAAACCCTCCTGCAGACCACAAAGATTCAGATCTGCAAAACCTTCAAATACTCATTTCCCCAGCATTCAAATGTTCAAGGAATTTTTTTGCATGTGTTTTTGTCCACTGACAAGAAATACAGAGATGAAAATAAGTGAGCATTGAATGCCACATCTTAAAGCATAAAACACAGATTCAAAATGCAGATGTTGAGAAAAATATGAGCTGGTACTAAAATTTGCGGGGGCTGTGGGCCACTGAATTTCTAAATATCTGCAGTTGTGTTAAAGTGATAACTGCTTAGTGATGTACGTTTGTGTGTGCGTTCTGATTTAGAATGCAGTCGATGTAGCACAAAAAAGGCTTTACGTGTATAAAGCACAGGGGGTTGTTTCTGGGTTTGTTTCTTTCTATTTCTTTAATCCCACAATTTAAAATTATAGAGGAAGTGTGCTGATCTGATGAGACTCCAACTGGGTGTCTGTGTACGTAGGCAGAAACCCAAGGTGAAGGCACTAAATGGTTTGAAGTCTGTGTGTGTAATGAATTATTAAAACACTGTCAAAACAACTATTTCTTTTGCTTGAAAGTCTGGCCACTGTGGTTCTAGAGGTTGCGTTAACTGGGTACAGAGTAGGGGAAAGTACAGAGTGCAGAGGGGTGGGACAAGACATGCAGAGAGATGAACATCGGCAATACGTGGGACCAGGACCCCGGGTATGACAGATGAGAACCATACTGATATAGAAGATATACCAGCATAGTGATCATTTTGGTATAGTCTGGTGTGTGTGTGTGTGTGTCTGTATATATATAAAAATATATATAATGGTCATACTGGTAAGCAGCTGCTCAAAAGTCCTTTGGATGAGGAACACTTAAAGGAGGTGCCAGTGCGGCAGGCACTGGAAGGGCTCCCAGTGACCGTGAATGGAGGAACTCTAATGTTGACACACGTACCAAACATTCATTCCATCTCTCAGTTGTTCCTTTGGAAGTTTTTCTAAGTTACAGCACACAAATACCCCAGGCAGCAGTGGAAGGGTCACTTTATTTCCACATGTTCAGAAAAAATTCAGAACATCTGCAACCTGAAATACTTCAGTGTGCCTGAGTAGAAAGGCTCCCAATTCTCCAGATTTCTACCTGGTATTTTCCTACTGTCTGCAGTGTCTGGAGGTCTGTCCAGGCCCTGTGCTGCAGGAAACAGCTAGACATGATACCTTGTGGTTTTCACTGCATATCTGGTCAGTAATTCAGATGCATTTGTTATCAGTCCAAAGACAAGGACAAGTATTACCCTGTGTTGAAATACCATAGCCCTACAAAATCATGACCCCAGTACCCTTTTCCAGTTGTGACCCTAAAATGTCTAAAAGCTGATACAAAGCACAAGCATCCAAAATTCGGAGTATGTGTTTGTACATGGAGCTTTGCTGCTGCAGGGCTTTTCCCCACTGTTTAGCTAAGCTGAAAGTTAGACAAGCCAGAGAAGGGCATCCTTTGATGCACTCCTGCCAGCAGCCTCAGCTTTTGGGGCTCTGAACCAGAGTTAAGAGCAGTTCGATTACTAACACTCAGTCCTTTGTTTACTCTGCATTGCCCGCAGAGGTGCTTAATTGTGCTGTAAAAGATGATTACAGCAAAACTCAGTCTGCAGTTGGATTTTTTTAAAGGTTTCTTGTGCGCACACAGATGAGTAACAACATTAAGCCATTCCTAGCCTGGTCTGTAATTGGGGCCCTGAGCTCTTTATCAGTGAATCATGGCTGTTTTGTGGTGTCTTACTGGGCAGGTCTTCGGCAGCTGCAGAGCACCGGAGATGCAGTAGTATGCTCTAGATGGCAGTACATTTTTAAACTGTATTAGTTATTATAAGCGTGGTCATCTTAATTGGATTATTTTAATGCTCTTTGTATGGAAAAGGTGGATTATTTCTTTTCCTGTAATGAGCAGCAGCACATTATACCTAGCTAATATTTCCCTATTGCAATGTCTTGATCAAATTGCAACTTGAGTGTTTTGTGTTCCTCTTCCTCCAGATCCACTGATCAGACCACATCTCCCAGACTTAGCACAGACTCTCCTTGCAACAGTAAATGTTTATGGGCTGTGGTAGGTAGAGGCACTGCCTTGTCGGTCGAAAAAGAATGGGGCTGTGAAGTACCTACTTGCTCATTAATCAGTTACAATGCATTTGGGTTTTTTCTAAGTTAACATTCCAATTGAAAAGGAGATGGGGAAAAGTACATGGCTAACAGAAAGGGTTTAAAAGAAAATTTTAAACAAGGCTTACAAAGGGAAAAAAAATAAAAGTAGTCAGGGTCAGAAGGATAACCCAGTGGTTGAGTTAATACCGTTTTATTAGTGACACATGCTTAATGTACAGGAAGTGTATGCTATTCCCGAATTTACTCATCAGGCACCTGCCAGTCAGCATTGTTGCTCACATCTGTGCCTCGTGCAGACCGAATTCACTATCCACAGGTCTGCTACAGCCCACTAAATGCAAATTCCCTCTCTGTAGCAATCCAGCGCAGTTTTTGTGACACACAGATGCTATAGTTTATTTGCACTCATCAGGCTTTCAGTATGACATAAAATCATTGTAACATAATGCATTATTAAATATATTTTCCAGCTGAAAAAGATAAACTTGACAGACTGTCAGTGAACATTTTCATACTGTTGAAAAGGTTAGTGAAAAAAACCCCTGGAGTACATCCACCCATTAAGTGTAAGAAAAGCTCACCAACTACTCAGAGCAAGAAACTGCATGGAAAGAGCTTGCCCTCTGCCTTGTTCTCCATCAGGACCATAAACAGAATTTGAACTTTACTGCTAAATTTCACTTAGACAATGATTTGTATAAGCATGGTTGAGTATGGATTATCCATAAAGTGTTTACTTGGGCTGTTTGTTAGTTTTGGTGTTGCTTGGTCACCTCGATAAAATGGTTTTTTTGCACTTTCATGGGTGACTGAGTATGTTTGTAGATGGGAAGAGGGGAAAAATGAAAGCTTCTAAGTGGTGTGAGTACTGTTAGTGTGAGTAGTGTTAGTGTGATTGTGAGGACCAGTTGTGAAGCTGAGCGGGAATTCTCAGGAGATCTTTTCCCTCCAGTTTGTATACTGAAGGGTAGTGAGGGCTGGAAGGATACCCTCCAACAAACAGAAGCTGAGAATTTCTGTGGAGCTAGGAGCTCAACAATCCTTTATGAAGGCCTCTGGAGTTTACACTTGCAGCTGGACAGAGGCAAGCCTGAACACCCTGCTGGTCACAGCCAGCCCGGGCTTCATAAAGGCAGGGTCCTGAGAGCTCTTTTGCAAGATCAAGGTGTATGGCTTCAGGATCCTGCAGTGTTGGATCTGCCTCTTCCCAAGGATGCCTTTGGCCTGCCCCTTGGTAAATAGAAGTCTGCAGAGGTTTCCTTACCTGGGGCAGTCAGCTCTCTGTAAGACTTCTTGTTTTAATAAATAAAGTTGCCTTGGTTCTGAGTAGTTTAGTCCTTCTTTTTCTTAATAGTGGAAAGATAGCTGCTTATTATCCTTTCTGTGGAGAATTGCTACCTTTTACTTAGAACTGGAGTAACCTTTTCGGAAATGTCAGGCTTTCCCAGAGCCTGGAAAATCAAGATCTTAATGTTGTAATATCCTTTCTGTGGAAAATGGCTATCTTTTTCTTAGAACTGGAATAACCTTTTCTGAAATGTCAGGCTTTCCCAGAGCCTGGAAAATCAAGATCTTAATGTTGTAATATCCTTTCTGTGGAAAATGGCTATCTTTTTCTTAGAACTGGAATAACCTTTTCTGAAATGTCAGGCTTTCCCAGAGCCTGGAAAATCAAGATCTTAAACACATTATTGTAATAATTACTAATAACTACTCTATTCATGACTGTTATAAATCAGAGCCACAAATACTACTAATGTTGCCTTTTGATTTCCACACAAACAAACATGGGTGATTTTGAGATACTTTTTAGATGTAGATGTAGCTGAAAGTCCATGTTGATCTCAGTTATTATCTTACAAATCTGTTGCAACTCTGAAATCTAGAGGACAAGTACATGCTGGTCTGTCACCTCAGATTTACCACTGAGAAACTGCAAATAATACAGCTCAGCACAGTGAGAGAGTTGAGTAATCAAGCAAGATCCAAAGGCAGCAATAAGCAATATTTGGTTGCATGAAGGAGCATTTATTGGTTAAAGAAGGCTTGAGTGTTTTGTTAAAAATTCATTTACACTTCTGCACAACATGAACCTTTAGAAAATTACATATATTAATTGCTGGGGGTATTTCTTTGTTCTTCCAGAAAAGACAAAAAAGGGAGGAAATCCTGTTTGTCTAGAAACTACCCACATAGAAAGATTTTCTTGTTGTTCCATTTTTATGTGAACATGCAGGGTTGTTTTATTAAAGAGGTATTTTTCATTAAAATAATACATAAATATTTTATTTAATGAATTTGTAGCCTTAAGGCTTGACTTCAGTACACATGAGCTATTTTCTATTTTTTTTTACCAAAACTCCTGGTGAACTGAATGAATTTCACATCCCCTAAGGAGATACCTTCACATAAGTTTAAAAATCAGAAATGTCAAATGTTCTCTTCAGGTGCATGTTTCTTGCTGTGATGGAGCACCTTGGGCCAGGATTTGGCCCTGGATGTGTCTTCAGGCAGGAATATCGAAGAAACCTCTCTTGTACCTCATTATACGTCTGGCTACTAAAAATGGAGTTGTCAGCTTCCAGTTGCCAATCCATTAATTTTTTTTAAAGGTTAGGGTTACTTTTGACAAGTGACAAAGTACCCTGATAGAAACAATTGGAATTGGAGGTTAACATACCTAAAAAGAAGGAGACAGATTTTCTCAATGCCTTTTTGCTTAAATTGAATTATTTTGGAGAGGGAAAAAGCCCTTTATTTTGTGAAAGGGCTAGGATGTGGTCTACGTTTGCATTACCCTTGCTGCACAAGAAGCATTTATTTAGCTGAAATGGTCTCCTATTATTATCTTTCTGGATGTAAAATGCCCTGAAGGTGGAAGAGGAAAGGTCTCTCCTTTTTCTAACCTACAGCTGATGCTTAAATCAAATCATTCCTCACTGTGAAGAGTAGCCTCTTGGCTATACAAAAACCTTTTACCCAGCATCTTTCTCAGAAGATAACTTAATTGGGAAAGATTCATAACTTCTGATACAATCTTCTTGTCTTCAAGTTCAGACCAATAGCCCAAGCAAATCATTTGAGATTAAGTTCCAAAATTAACCCTAAAGAATATGAGAAAAAATGGTTCTAAGGTTAAAATGAATTGAACTGAATCCATTCCAATTTTTAAAAACAGATGAAAAACTTCCAATTTTATGTGTTATATCTTATTGACCTCTTGCTGCTGAGGGGAGGTTCAGGTGCCTGGACTGGCTTGTCTTCTCTGCTCAGATGTTCAACCTTATTTTTTATCTCAATTTACTGCGTATATTGGTGCCAGAGGGAACAGTTCCTCTTAGCTGAGGCTGAAGGTAGGCAGGATTTCTGAAGAATGCAATATGGAGAGGCATTTTTTGGAATGTGAGAAGTGCCAGGGAATTTGGAGTACTGCAGCTGATTGCTGTGGTGCTGACTCCCGTGGCAGTGCTTCCCAGCTAAGGCTGGTCAGGGTAGCTGAAGAGATTTAATTTTAAGTTCTGTGACTGAAGCGTTAGGGAGATAAATGCACCTCAGTGACTCTCTCTCAGGTTATTTTGCCATGGGAACAGAGGTGGGAAGCAGGTCAGTTTTTAAGGTTTTTGTGAAGTTTTCACAGGATTGCAACACAAGGTCTTGGCTCTCTGGTGGTACTAAATGAGTGACATCTGCATGTGTTTGGGTCTGTTTGGGAGTTCTTGTCTGGGGGAGATCCCTGACCTGTGATCAGGATATTAAATCATTCCCCCTTTTGCAGAGTCACTGGGTACAGATGTTATGTAACGGGGATAGTGATACTGGTCAGACATCTCACATCAGGCAAAACACACAGGGCTTTGAAAAACAGCTTATTTCAGGGGCTCATATTTTATTAATATTCTTCTTTTATTTATTATTTTATAGTAGCATCAAAGTGAAGCACATTTGTAGGGAAAAAAAATTCTGCTTTTAGCGGCTATTATAACTGTTGTAATGAAACCTGACATTATTTTCCACAACCAGCTTTATCAGGGACCACTGAAAGACGTGTCTTGATGTTAGGGAGGAAAAGCCAGTATAAAGATTATTCCATGGTTACCTATCACTTCATCAGTGACAGCTGCAGGCAGGACACCAGGTTTGCTACTTTCCCTCGTGAATCACAGGCCTGATCTTCCGTGTTGCCACACTCTAGACAACAATAGGGGGTATTTAGTTATTGCACTGTAACTTAGCATAGAGACCAGGTTTAATTGAGCCATTAGGGATATTCATTTTTTGCCACTCAAGAATGTCTTACAATACAGTGTGAAGTCCATTTTTATCTTGAAGATTATTGCTCTAAGCAAGGACTAAGAGTTACAGCTCTTACATAAAAGTGGTTATTTTTCTCTTGGTTGTGCTGTAGTTATTCAGTTACAAGAGTGTGCTAAAAAAGAGATTGCACTGAGAACGAGATAGGGCACAACTAACACCTGGTGTTTAAGCTTCTGAAGTCCCTCTGAAATTTTCCAGTTTTTCTTTGGTGGAAGTGGGAAGTAGGGCTAAGCAGAGCTTTTACAAAATCAAAGCAGCATTTTCCCCAAGACTTCAGCCATTTACCTTGTTTATTATTATTCTCTTAAATGTGTCATTTTTTTATAGCTTCTGTAGAGAAATCAGAAATCCAGAGGCTTATTTTTTTTCCATCGATCAAATCTGCTAAACACTAGTTTTTCCTGCCTGTATTCCTACACAGTTAAATCCTATGTTTCCTCTGAGGATCTCAGAAAATGAGACCAAGATCCTGACATCTTCAGAAAACCCAACTTAAACATTCACTGGTAAAATTTGTACTTTCAAAGCTTGCGATATTCCACTTTGCTCATTGATCCTGTGTGTTATTTCAGACACTGTTTCTCTTTACACCTCTAATGTCATCATGGTCTTGCAGAGTTAGTGCAGGTGTGTACAGAACTCGCCTGTTCTGGGTCACTGTAGTATTTGAATCACCGAAAGCATCTTTGAGATGCATTGGGTTGTTGAACACAGGTTGGGTACATGTTTGCCTGTTCCATATACGAGATCTCCTTATGCTAGCAGAACTTTAAAAAAAAACCCAAAAAAACCAACAAGTTGAAGGACTGAAAGGTCAAAGAGAACTTAGAATCAATGTGAGATGAAACGTGATGGATATTCTACGTGATGATAATTTTGTACTGTAAAGCAATGACTCTCCTGTGTCCCTGTGCATGCACAAATCAGGAAGGAAGAACCAACCCAGAAGTAGTTGAAAATTGGTGCTTATTGCATATGGTCAATAAAGCTGCTTAAGTTCTTTGCAGTTGATGTGTAGCATGCAAACAGCTACATCATACTTAATGGGCTTTTCTTTCTTGGCTTTCTTTTTTTTTTTAATGAAAGGTCCGAGCGCTTCAGATCACCCAGCAAGGAAGCCTTCTCTTCCTCCTGGTTACTCTGCTTGGAACTTGACCTGGGTCATGAGAGATACGTCCCCTTTCTTCTCCCACAGAGGACGACACAGTGAGTAACGTGAATATGTTATCCTCAAGAGGCTGCAACTACCAGCCTAAGATTTTGGTGTAATATTGGAGTAAAGCAACACAAGTCAAATGTTTCATGGTAAAATATCCATACTGGCTGCATCTGAGGGCACCAGCTGCCCCTGGGCCTTCCCCCACTGTGCCCAAGGGCCCAGGAATCCCATTTCAGCCCAGCCCAGCCTGAGCTCATTGCCATCTCTATGGAGGTGCCTGGTGACCTGGGCTGCCCCAGCTTGCCCTGCTCCTTCAAAAACAAGGTCCCAGACTGTAATATTTGAGTGGTATGTTGAAATTCACCAATATTATAAAGAGGTGAGCTGTGTACTGAGCTTTTTGCTTTCCATCTCCTTTTCTAACAGCCATCCCTTCCAAAATCTGGGAATGTGTTTTCATCTGTTCTGTGGTATGACCTGTTTATTGGCTATCCATGGCCATTCCACTGTGAAGTACGATGGCCGTAGTTAGGGCTGGACTGCATAAGGCAATATCTAACGTGCAATCCAGAAAGTGACTGCAGTAGAATATATCTACTATATATCTACTACCAGTCTCTATGCGGGGAGATAAGGTGCTGAGAGGCTAATAAGATTTACTCACCCCAAGCCTGTAATTATCTGCTTGAGGGAAAAGTTTGACCTACCTATATGAAGGAGCCCCATATTTCTTCAAATTTATGTTGCAGCCTTTTATGTGTGCAATATATATTCTTTCCACTGGCATACAATATCTGCTTCTAGCTGTTGTATCTGCTTGAGTGATGAGGACACACCAATTTCATTTTGGAAGCAACAGTAGTACAATCTTTTTTCCCTTACTTGGTTTTCTCAGAAGTTGCAAGAATGATTTTTAATTTATCCTTTATTACTTCTTCCTAAACTCTTTCAGTTTCTCAGCAATACTATTCTAAGGGGAGGCTTTGTTCTTAAAACCTAGAGCACTGATTCCATCTGACAGCATCACATGGAGATAAATGTACTGCATCTCAGCAGAAATGATTTATGATGATTTTAGCTGATTGCACAAGACCAAATTCTACTATATTCCAACCATCTGTTTTGCAAGGAAAGGCAGGAATTTGATGAGGTGTTACACAAAATACAATCTTCACTCAGGACAAGTCTAAACTGTTTTCTTCCTCAGGAGGTGTAATTCAGTATATGCACCTTGAAATTTCTGGAGAATCTGGAAGAGAGGCAGGGCGAATTTGTTTTTTTCTAGCTTTGCAATGTAACATTTGCAACAATTTAAATTAAAGGGTGGCAGTAGCCCTGGAAGCCACACATTTCAGGCTGGAACACCCCGTAGCATCACTGTGCAGACACTTCCTGCCACTTGAGATTTGCAGTACACAGAGGACTGATGTGTGTATGTGCAGCAGAGTCTGTAGGCATAGCCCAAGACTGAGAGGGCACTTCTTAAAACTTCTATTCTTCTGCATACCTTCAGCTTGTAGCCACTGGAATGTCTATTAGTAAACTTACCAGGGAGCTGGATTTCTGTTCAGATCTGCTCTATGCGTGACAGTGTGGACAGTTCCTTTCGGTAGTTGATTACTGGCCCTGGATTTGCACGGCTCTGTGGAGGTCATGCAGAAACTCAGCAGAGTGAGGAAGAAGACAAGGTTAGACCACCCAAGCCCTAGGCGAGTACTCTTGTCCCAGGACCCAGCCTTCTGATTAGTGGTTAATCCAAAATCACACAATAAATCATAAGCAGGAATAAAACCCAGCGGCTTTTTACTACCAGAGTGATTTCTTCTTCTGTCAGCTTTCCTTACTGCTCCCAGCATGACTGATTACAGAGTGCTCAATAAAACTTCTATCAAAACTTTGTTTGCCTAATCATCTGATGGGACCCATCCAATTAACTGGCTGCCATTGCTGGAGTGGGGCAATATTAGTTGTCTTAATTACACTTTCTCTGTGTTCTGCTACTGGAGAAATCTCTGATTGAAAGAGTGTGTAAGTTGGTATGTGGTGTCCTTCTTCCTCTGCCAAACTAAGTTCTCTTCTCTTTTGCTCAGAATTAAAAATTCTGATCAACCCTCTCTGGTAGTTCTGGCAGGAACAGTGTCTGACGATATCTTTGAAACCGTATGCACCAATCTCAAAAGATAATCACTGGCACAAGATACTTGAGTGGTGCACTCACAAGACCTTTTTTCTATTTTGTCTAGAGATTTTTTAGATTTGTCTCAATCATAGCACTGACTCATCATCACTCATCTCAGAGATGCAAAATCCCCTTGCCTTTCAGAAAGTAAAGAGTAAAAGTTGCATGTGAAGTCAAAATTATCTGAGAATTCAACTTGTGAGGTAGGAACAGCCTTTAAATCTCCAAATTTTTTATATCCTTTTGTTCTCATGAGGTACGGTTAGACTGTTTCCTGTGGCTAGATCATACTTCTAATGCATTCTTCATATGTGGACTTATGGTAGCGTATTAATCTCCCATTTGCAGATCTGATGGATCTCTGTCCTGAGGCTTACATGATTAACTGCACCCAGCCACATATTTCATTTCTTGTCCTGGCTGGTTGAATGTTAATTTTCTCTTCTGTACAGGTATTCCATAAGAAATCAATTGTCCACTGCATAAAATCTTATAAGCTTGGGTAACAGGGGTTCCAGATGACAGCTGCCCCTCTGGACCTTCACGCAGTTAACACATCCCTCTGTGCCCCATCCTCTCCATCTCCCTGGGCCAGCCAACAACCCTGCACCTGGAGCATGATCCTGGCAGGGTGTGGTGGCAGCTGTGGAAAGTGCTACTGACTGGAGCAAAAATCAAATGCAATTCAGCCCACCTAAGCTCTGCTTTGAAAGAAGAACACATTTCATGAGAATAACAGGCCTAAGGTTGCCATGCTGGACTGTTGGAGTTGGCTTTTGTTTTTTAACTCTTCTTATATTACTGTGCTGGCTTTGTGTCCCTTTGCCACATTGTCCAGTAGCAGCTGAACTCCTTGGCTGCTCTGAACCAGCACTGGGAAAAGTACTGCAGTACCTCCCTCAGTTAATATAGTTTACAGATTTTTCTTTTTTTGTGCCCTGCTAAAGTTTAGGAAATAGGGGTGTTTTGGATGGCAAAGTCAACCCGGACTAAAACTCAGGATGAGACCAAATTTGGCAACCTAGTCACTATTGTGCTTAAAAACATCTAGAAAAGGTGAGTACAGCAGAGGAGGAACGCACACCTACAAGAACACATAATTATTCACCGCTTTGATTTAATAGGTACTAAAAGCCTAATCCACAGGATGGCCTCTATTAACAACTTATTAATAATTTCTCTCAGCTCTATGTCTTCAGAAAACTAATTTGACAGGGTTGTTGGGGGTTTTTTTTACACTTTCTAATGGAATGTTTTCTGTGATGAGTTCCTAATTTCCTGAATTGGGTTTGCTGACTTAAAAATAATAATGCACTGGAGTAATTTTTACTGTGGGATAATTTGGGGCCATTCCTGCTGCGTATTTGATGCTCAGTGGCATGGCAGTTGTTCAGCAAGGTGTCAGATGATTAAATTCTTTTCTCTGGTAGGTCATATCCACCATTTCATTCCTGTCAGTTGGATACCAGATAGACACTGCTGCCACAAAACTCAGTAAGTCTGAACATCAAACAAAAGGGAAGATGGAAAGAGGGCACCAGCCAGGTGAATTCATGTTACAGTTAGCTTCCCATGACTACTTGTTTGATAATTCTACAACAAATCAGACTACTACTGACATCTTCAGAATGATAAAGCTGTTGAGATCCTTGGCTCAGCGTGGCATAGTGAGATGTATGGATATAAACTGATTGTTACAGCAAGATCCTGTTTGGAGGTGAGATAAAGTCAGGAGAGGAACGAGGAGAATGCTACTTCATCCCAGAGGAAAACTGAATCAATGCTTTCTTAGTAAAGATATTGGGAAAGGGATGGATCATCTTAATACAAACACATCCTTTTTGCAATCTTAGAAGTATTCTAACGTGGTTTGGAAATAGCATTATGAATGGAATAGGGCAAGACTTCAATTAACAGCAGTTACTCACACCGCATTAATAGAATTGCTCCATATAAAATAGTAGATGCTATGATCCTGTATACATTTGCAGGAGTTCTTGTTTAACAGTTAGATGGTATTTTGGCCAGGTGCAGTGGTGCTGAAATCCAAAGGGAGGAAAGTCAGGAAAAGCAGCATCTGCCTAGCTAAACTGAAGGCTGTGTTAAGCAAGAAGGAAGAAAAAAATCTTATTAGGGAGAGATTTTAACTTTCTTTTCCTTATATCATCTTTCATCTGCAGATAATATGTCTATGACAGCTCAACATTTTTCAATAATAAAATAACACACAGTAAGACAACAAATGTCTTTTCTCCCCATCTCTCAAGTATTCATTTTCTCTAGAGATCTTCTGAAATTCATGCAAGAGGTTCTTTGTATGAATTGTCAAAATATGACAGTTCATCCAACTACTGTTTTGTGCCAACTGGAGCATGTTTTCTAACAACTGCTGTTAGTCAGTACTTCCTCTTTTTTTGGCCAGAACTGGCATTAGAAATGCACTTTCATGTATTGTTTTTGCTGCATGCATGGGAGACTTGGTGGACAAATATTTCTTGTGTGGAGAATGAGCTCTGACACTTCTTGGAGCAGGAAGAACGAAAATGAGAGCTGTTGCTAGTTGTTCTCCCAACACCCCTTCCTCACACCTCTCTCTGTAGCTGTCTTGAAAGACTGTGCTTATAATTGATTGATGAAGGAGTCCTGGCCCTTTCTTTGTAGTTTGATTTCCACTGAACAAAGCAGCTGTCAGAGATTTTGGTGATTCAGCCCCTGGTGCACGCTGAGGAGCTGCGTGGATATAAAGTAGATGCTGTCATTTTTACAATTCTCTTAACAAATAAATGAATAGCTGCATTATTGCTGTTTTCTCTAAGCGGTGGCCCATCAGCTGTGGCTCACTCCCTGGAGAATTAATTTAAATGCATCTGGCACGAGGAGAGCTCTGGGCTCCACAGGGAGGTAGGCAGCTCTCTCTGTGCTGGGCATCCAGGCCCAAGCACCCTTCCCAGGGATATTCCCTGGGGTGTTGCTCCTCTAAAACCTTTTCTTCAGAATGCAATCTTACCTTGAAGCCCCTTCCAAAGGAAACCTGAGTGGTTTTCCTTCCAGGTGGGCATCGAAGGGACAAGCAGTGCTGGTGCTACCAGCCTTGCCCCTGTCCAGCAGGCACCAGCCCTGGGTGCTGGGGAGAAACTGGCCCCACTGAACCCTTCCTTGCAGGCAGCAAGCTCTGAGGAGCCCTTGAAGCCCTGTGAGGGTACAGCAGCAGCCCTGTCAGTAATTTCAAGGTCAGGGCACCATGCACAGAGACCTGCTGGTGCAGAGGAAGGACACAGAAAGCGATAAGCTAACTTGTGCTAAGTAGCTTGAAATTAAAAGGAGGTCCCTGGTGAACACAGGCTGTGTCTCAGGGCAGGGAGGGGAGCTGGCGTGGTGCCCAGCTGATCTCCTCTCTGCTGCTCTCGCAGGCAACTGAGGTTCATCAGATGGGATGGACCCCAAAGCTGTGCTGAATGGAGTGATACCAGGGGACTCCTCGAGTGCCTCCCCAGTTCCCCACGTCCCCTGCCAGGCCACGCTGCTGCTCTCACGTTCGTCAGCTCCTGGAGCAGCAGCCCAAGGAGCAGGCAGTGATTGTTGGCACAGGCATTTGCAAAGGGTAGTAAGACCCAGGGTGCCTGGCAGGGATACATGGGACATAAGCATCCATTAAAATGTGCAGTTTGCCCTTTCTCAGGGCTAGGCAGTGGAAAGAAATAGGTGAAAGTGTCCCTTCAGACTTGCTTGCTCAGCAGGAGCAAGGCAGTTAAGCCCTGCAATTGTTTTTGCTCTCGAATTTGTGTGACTGCCAACACCTTTTCCCTTTCCCTTTGGGCTTTTTATCCTGTGCCCTTCCATCCTGTGGTGGATTCCTTCATTTTAAATTTCTGCTGTACCTCCAGTTACACAGCTGAAATATAGCACCAGAAATTCATTTGCAGGAATACTCACCTCTTCTTTGTGCCAGTAGGACAGTGCTCACTTCCCAGGACCTGGCCTGTATTTAGGTCCTCCTGGGTGTTCAGCAGGCGGGTGAGCTGACAGCCAGAGAGCCCAGTGTCTCCTCTTTATGTTCTATTTTCAGGGAGAAATACTTATCACTGCAGGCTTCTTTGTGGCACCCCACATGTGCACCCTGGTTTGGTGAATAGAAATTCAGAAAGGCCTGATGAGGCAATTGAAACCCTTAGATTGAATGCCCTGTGCCCTTTTGTACTCAGAGGGAATGGGAAGGCTTTAGGAACTGGCTCTGTCACTAGGATTAATAACTGGAAAATCAATTTGTCATTTCCCTGTCATAAATTAAAAGCTTATAGGCCTTATAACATGAGTAAAATAGAGGTTAGTGGGTATTGATGGAGGTCTCAAAGCTCACTCAGCAGAGCAGATCTCTACTACACAATTTAAATTATGTCTCCTCCACAAGGAATATCTGTCAATATTTGTATTGAAAAAAGACATCCTGTGCAAGAATATTTTATCTGTTTCTACATTGCTGCTGCAATTGTTGCTGCTGAAAGAGTTCTTGAGGGAGATTGTGGTCCTGACTTGATCGGTGTAAGTGACCTTTACACTGTGCATTTGTCTGTAGATGTAGTATAAATTAGTCATGTGCGAGCTGATGAGGTGCCAGTGAGGATGTACCTCACTAAGCTGGTCCTGCTGAGAACAGAGAACCTCTCCCTGCTCCTTGGCTGTGGCAGTGTGGTGAGAAAGCAACCACACTCTTCCAAAGGCATGCCCAGCGGAGAGTAAAAGAGGAGTGATTTGTAAGAGTCAGCAGACCAGGAGGGAAAAGGATCTTTTAAAGTCAGACATATGTAGAGCTAGAAAGGAACAGTCTAAGAGGAAATTGCCTGCTGGTAAGATTTTTGTGGTGGAGAGGTGGTTTAGACCAAATAAATCTAATCTTTTGTTGGGCAACTGAAGAAAGAATAATCAGAATAGTTTGTTAATGCGAATGGGGGTTTTTTATCTATCTCTCTAAATTAGGTTATTTTTGTTCTAAATAAGGTATGTTTCTGTGATGTGTGGTTACACAAATGATCCCAGGTGACCCAAAAGTGAATGATCCATAATCTGACCTGCTGGAATGTAAAAGGGTACTTCCCACAGATTACTATGTTTTGGTGTATTACTTATACTGCTATTTTAGGATGTTTGTTTATTAGAAAACTCTAATCAGTTTAATTGAAACAGATGTGGTTGGCAGATATTTTAGTTATCTGTGCACAAATTATTGTTATTAGGTATGCTGATAAAAAATAAATAAATTGAAACACTCACAAGACTCTAACATCATCAGACAAACATTCCTGTGTCTTTTCAACTGAATAGTAGCTTAATTGGCTTTTCAGTCTGTAGTTAATATTCTGTGTCTTTTTACATAGCAAGAGCTGAACTGATGTATATCTACAGCTTTTCTTAAACAGGTTTTTATCTTATTTTGATTATAAGCATCACTTTTGTTTCCTCTTTAAAGGCGTAATGATGATGAAAGAGACTTCTAATAAATTATCTGTTCTGCCTGTCTCAAGCCCAGTAGTTGCAGATAAAAGAGATTGTTGGACAAAGAGTTGTTTGTTCTGTTTTGGAGTTTTTTAATTTATTATTTTAAAAGAGACTTTCCTATTTTTTCCTATAAGGAACTTAAATTCCTGTAGAGCATTTAGGATCTGTAGTGTCAATATAGCTCTGACACAAATGTCTGTGCTTGGTTTAAATCTCTCGGAAATCTCTTTTAGAAAATCATAAGAAATCACAAAAAATCACCCAGCTTTACTGACTAGGCACAGTATTCAAGTCCAAAAGCTCTGTATCCAGTCAATTTATATTGATAGTGGGTTTAAAAAATAATCACTAGAAGTTGTGTTAGTTTTAATTGCCTTTCCCTCAGTGTTTGACTTTTCCGTAAAAGGCAGAATGGCCTTTATCCCGCTTCCAAAGGCACATGGCTACGGCTTTCTGTGCTTAACTAGGGAAGAAAACAATAAACTTGGTGTGGCCTTTAAATGTTAAGACAAAAGTGAAAAAGGAAGGAGAAACACTATTTTTTTATGCAGAGATGTAAAAAATGGCAGGTGATTTGTGGCAGCAATTCAAGTATTATGAAGGTTTTGTATTTGCGAGCGTGGCTTATGTGGTCTTGTAATAGCTAAGACCAGCTTCCCAGGGAAAAAAAAGAAGTATTGTATATAATTCTTTTTTTATGAAGTATATTACATTGTCGATAGTGAAGGACATTGTGAAAGAAGGAAAGCCTGAGGGTAGGAAGTTAATGTTAGCCTTGGAAGACTGGATGCTGTTTGCATAGATTTTTCTGTGTTGCATCAGATAGCATTTCTTTGTCATCATGTCTTTGTACTGAATAGGATAATAGCACTGAAATTTGTGTCTGATACAGGGCTAATTTAAATAAGAGCTTATGAAAAGTACCAATATTCTGGTGATGTGAGGGGACTATTGAATACTGTAACAGATGCAAGTATGGCTTCCACTGAATCACAGACACTGTGGGATGTGTGAGCCAAGTAGTGTCCCTCTCTTCCAATGAACAAGCTGTTGTAAAGGGCATTCAGTGTGACCACAGCCGGCATGTTAGATCGTGTCCACTTCTCTGGCGGCTATTCATTGCAAGGGAAAGAAATGGCATTGCTGCTCACCTTTTCTTCCTTTACTTTCCCCGCTTCAGGCAGGGACTTTAGCTGTCTGCAGGGGTCAGAACTCTAAATGTGGTGACTGTTACTTAATCACTTACCCCAGTTAAGTTGTACCAGTTGTAGGTCAGAGGCCTGCTGTGTTAAGGGCTCCACAACTGATTGATAGCTCTCTTTTGAGATGGGGATTCTGGAAAGTGAGACCAAAGTGGGGAGCAGAGTTGGCTATTGAGTGCTTGTGGCACCACAGTCAGACTGTCGGGTGGACTGGAGGAGGAGAATGAGAGTGCCTTGTGGATATCCTTGAAGGGCCTCTCTGCTTGGGTCAAAAGGGTTAGAGAGCACAAAGGCTTCTGTTCCGAGCAGCTGGGCAGGAGAGGAGGGGAAGCAAGCAGCAACTGCTGGAAAGCTGAAGAAAGTAAGAGATTGATTGGGAAGAGAAGTGCACAAAGAATGAAATAGTTGATTTGAAATGATTGTTCTTGCCGTGTGTGGTCCTTGGCCTGGGCTTTCCCATTTGTCATCCAGTGAGTTCCACCAAAAAAATCCTTTTATGAGCAGTGTTTCTCCCCTCCATAATTTTTTTGACATTGCCTTAAAACACATACTGCTCAAGGTGTTCCCTGTGACTAGTAAAAGTAATATACATTCTGTAACCTATAGTTGAGTGTTTGGTTGCTCTTTTGTCCATCTGGGCTAAGATACAAAGTTTAACAGACTCCTAACACTTAATAGAGTTTTTAAAATGTTGGGTTTGGTTTTTGTTTTGTTTTTTGGGGTTTTTTTTAAGACCATCTAAGGGACTAGAAATAAGTGGTCTGAGGTTTGGATGTGATATTGAAGTAATAAACTGCATGAATATATCCACAGTTCCTCGCTGCCTAAATTGAAGTGTGCTTCATGTATCATGAAATTTATATTGATAACTTGGAGGCCTGAAGAGAGTAGGGGCTTGTGCATTTGGATTTAAGGAAATGTGTGTGTTCCTTGTTACTGTTGCTTGTGGTGTAAATGGACTCCTTATGTTCTATGGTTTCCCTGGTGTTGTGAAGTATTTAAAATGCTGAGTGAATGATAAAGCACCTGATTAAGAAAATCAAATATAAACTGGAAAAAAGACTCTGTTCCTTCCAGCTTGCTGTTAAAAAGGCAAATTAGCTGGGAAAAGTATAGCAAGAGGGCAACAGTATTAACCTTCAGATTAGAAAATATTTTATCACCAGGAGAATAGGCTGAACCACATAAATCTGTGCCCACAAAGAAGAAATTAGATGTTTAATAGAGAATGTAATTGAAGTTTTAAAAAATCAGTTAATTTCACTAATTCAGATTATTCGTTTCACCTGCATAGCATGGCAGGGCAGAAAGACACTGTAAAAGACTCAAAAAGCAGCTGT
>WEIT01021988.1:11395-32815 GCA_013389985.1 Dryoscopus gambensis
TGAGGGGCCCGGCAGCCGCGCTGAGGCGATGCTCCGACAGACGGAGCCGTGTAGATAAAAACCGTGTGATGGGCACGCGAGTCCTGTCCCCCCTCGGCCCGGAGGGAAGCAAGTGGTGCTGCTGCTGCGGGTTTCTGCTGGTCTTCCTTGTTGACAGGACTAGGAATGGGGGGGATTGTTATGAGCAACTCCTGAGAGAATTTTGGTTAATTAGTGTTCGTGTCTAATGGCTTTTAGTTAACCTTCTCTTAGTTTAAATACCTTTTTGCTGAGAAGGCTTAATCAGGACAAACTAGCAAGTCTTGCTCCCTCAGGATGGTGAGGCTTGTGCCTGTGGTGTGGAAAGAATTTATTCGGAAGAGAGGAAAAAACAGTGAGGGCTCCTCTTCCACTTTTGCAGCCTGAGCCCACAAAGTAGAAGGCTTAAGAAACAAGTTTTCTGACACTGTTACTTGAACTGGCTTCAGATTGCAGAACTTCACGTGGTTTAGTCGTGCACAGCAACGCTTTCGGAGTTACTGTCTAGTTACAGTGATGAGCTGCAAGGTCTGCGTGAAAGGCTCCTTCCTAGGGCTGGTTGAGAGGTCTCAGGTGCTGCAGTTGTACACATGCAGTATTTCTTACTAAGTTCCTCTTGCAGTGTGTTGCTTCTCTTCTCTGGGCATGCTCTTTGAGGTCTCCAGCGCTGTGTGGCTTTGTCCAGTTCTTGGAAGTCTTTTTGCTTGTCTCATCCGTAGCACGTGCTGTTAATGTCTTATCCCTGGATAGCTGCTTCCTTGAAACTTCAGCACTAACCACACGACTCACTTGTGGTGCTTCTAAGCACTTGGACACCCATCCACCTGAAGCCTCCTTGGAAGCTGGAGCTACCCAAGGCCTCAACCACAGGGAGCTTGTTCCTTTGGAGGATGCTTTATTCCATGATGGAGCAAATGTTTGTCACATTTGAAAGGAGTCTCAGTGCTGACGACTGGAGTACGCGGAGTGAGGATTCAAAGCAAGCAAGCATTAAAACTTTGGAATAACTTGTGACGTCTGGAGCACCAGATTTCTTCCCAGTGGACAAGCCATTTGTGAAGTCACCCTGCATTAAAGATGCTTCCTGAAGGAGCTGGGTGAATTCTGCAGTGGGAAAAGGAATTCTGGAATCTGAGGTCAACGGAGAAGGCCAGCGAGGACAAGCTACCAAGATTGATGAACTGGCCCTGCAAGGTATAGTTGTCTTGGTTTTGTTGTCCTCTGCTGTTTCTCTTTATGGGTAGAGGGGTGACAGGAGTCAGGTGGAGTTAGTTCTGAAGGCTTCACACGGAAGGCTTCACACGGAAAATTGTAACTGTCTGGCAGGTGTTGACTCTTTTGACCTCAGCTTTTCATGAGATCACCACCTGTTTCCTACCTTCTCTCGGGCTGTTGCTGCTTACTACTGCTGTTTCTGTAAAGATGGAAATAAAGAACCTGTCCAAATTGTCACCAGCTTTACTGAAGAGCCAAATACGTGAGTTACAGGAAAACTAAATGGCAGATGAAATTGTTAGATTACTGTCTTACTGGCTTCTTCATTCATGGAGAAACCATATAATGTGTTTTCCTAACGTAATAGAGGTACAAATGGTGTTGAGTAGGGTTTGCTGCCCTGATAAAGGCCCTAAGGTAATGAGCGTGTCACAGGTGGCAGGCTAACCCATGAACAGCACCGTGCACTTGCCTTGATAATGGTCTGTCATGGTTCACAAGGCAGGTGCAGCCTTGCAGCACTGCAGTCAGTGACCCCTTGGGTAGCTCACCAAGACCCGAGCTGTACCCACAGCCCAGCACGTGGGACTGGTAAAGTGGAGAGGGTGGCAGCATATCCCAGTGGGGTCAAAGGGCAGGACTGTCCTGGAGGGAAACGGGTGCCTTGTGCCTTTGCTGAATTGCCAGAGCATTGCTGTCTCAGTAGGACTCAGATTTTTGGAAGCTCGCCTACATCCTATTGTTGCTAGAGGAGAACCTTTCCTTCACTTCTCCCTTAGCTGCCCAGATGCTAAGGGATAGTGACAGCAGATAGTGACAGCAGCTGAACTCCACCTGAAACTAGGTGGATTTAGAGGCAGAATTGTGGTGATTTCTTGCACAGCTGGAAATTAGACTTAATAGCTTGTGGAGACCTATGTTGAATTAATAGGTCCATGAGGAGAGTGGCATTTAAGTTGTAAAAGCACATATACCAGGATGGAGTGCTTGCAGCTCTTGGGGAAAGCTGCCACACATGGACTGAATCATTAAAATGCCATTGCCCTTTTGTAACTGTGAGTTGGCTTCTAATGCAGAGCTCGAAATACAGCCTCGGGATCACTTTCTTAAAAAATAGGTGTTGTTGAATCATTGCAAATAGTTTTCTTTTTCCCAGTGAATTCTTTGGATTCTTTTTTTTATCAAGCAGCAATCCCAAAAATACAGAGTAAGAACAAATCTCTTCCTACATTAGGCAGTTCTTAGGAGACCATGCCTTGTGTTTCATTGGACATGAACCTTAGCAGTAGAGCTGTATTTGCTTTGAACAGCTGCATTTGCAAAAAGCAGCTCTTGTACCACTGAGATCATAATGTAATCCCTTTCCTTCTGATTCTTCTTCAGATGCTGTCAAGATAGACTCCAGTGCACTCAATTAGGAAGAAAATGATGTCAACTGAGATTCTTCTCTGGCTGGTCACAGTTATTTTGAAGCTGCAAAAGAGGAGTGTTGCAGAGATCTTTGTTTGCTGGCTGAAGGCAGTAATCATGGTGATGAGGTACAAGAGAAGGAAGAAAGAATAACAACAGGTGTCTGAAATTGTAGTTGCAAGCATGGACAGAAGGTGAGATGCTGTGGGGCTGAAGATCAAGGATGCAAGACATGTGAAACACCAGAGGTCTCGGGTACCTGGAGCTGGAGATACACAGCTTTTAATGCACTTTGCAAAACAGACTCAGAAGGGACACCTGCCAAGCGATGCCGCTTCCAGCACTGGTGTTCCTCTGCTAGTGAATTTATACACTTTTTTCTGGTCATAACCTTTTGGATAGTTTTTCTTGATCATCATTCCTTATGGCTTCATCTCGTTGGCGTAACTTGTTCTTGGAGTCAGAGTTTCTCTGCATGTGTATGATGCACTTGATGTTCCCTGATCCATTGGTTTTTGCAGTAGGAAGCATGTCACCCTTACTGATCGGTACCTTAAGCCATCTGATGATGGAGAAAAAAGAACATTTTGCTGCTTGCATACCTCAAGTTGTTTTGAATCCGTTGAGCCATTAACCGGGGGTACTGCTGGAATTTGTTGTGGTCAGAATGATTGGACAGGTGTGGCTTGGCAGCTGAAGGGATTTGCTTCGTCAGTTAAGGAAACTATTCCAGACAGCATGCTTCCAGGGACTCCATGTGTCGTCTAGTCAGTCAGACCTTTAGTGGAGCAAAAGACGTGGGAAAAGCTGCTTCAGTGACTACAGAATTCTCAAGAAGCTGTTGCTGACAAAGATATTTCTACCTGATTTTTAATTACGTGGCTCTTCCAATTGGTTACAAACCAGTTCCCACTTGCTGCTTGGAATGTCACTTCTTACTCGTAGCATTGCTTCACACAAGATGTAGAGCTTTCTTAATTTCTGATCACTTTGGGTCCTCAGTTCCTCCGATGGCTGTGGAGGATGAAGCTAAGAACCTCCTACAGTTCAAGTCTTTACTGCGTGATTTTTTTCACCTGCTCAGTGGAGCAGTGTAATACTGTTGCCCTTCTGAGACGTCAGCAGAATGTTACCAAAAATCCGAGTCCTGCGTCCTTGGTGAATTGTTGCTGAAGTGTGCATCCGAGACATTTGTATTTGATTTAATTTACTATATTTTTAATTGATCAAGGTAACAAAACATGGTCAGGGTCACCAAATACCAGCAGAGATGTACAAGAATAGAAGGAAAACCTTTTAAGGAGTGCGGACTCTATAAGAACACTCATCCATGCAAGGTGTAACATAAAGTGCTTTGTCCTGGAGTGTTCAGTAATAAGCTTGTCATTGTTTTTTTAGTTATTGAGGGAAAATAAAGAAAAGATACGCTGAGTAAAAATAAGAGTTACAGCATTAGTGAAGACTTTTGAAGGTGCTGAATTGAAGAAAATTCTCACCAGAATGATCTCCTCTGTTGCCAAATAGTTTCTACTAATAATCCATTGAATAAACTGCAACGGTGTAGAAAATTTTCGGTTTAGAAAACTACTTACAGTCAATCAAGTTTTATCCTGTCTGATAATGCTTTGGAGGGCGGCTTGGCCTGTCGTCTCATTACAAAACTCCTTCCATGATCAATATGATGTGGTAAATACGATGCTTTTTTCCCTTTAGACCCTTTTTTACAAGCCCTTCAGCTGCCACCAGGGCAGACTGGCAGCACAGCCCGTGCTCAGCAGTGATGCACAGTTGTTCTTTAGCGGGAGTTGTTTTTTGGTTCATACTGGGACTTCTTGCCAGAATCCCAGTACAGGGGTCTAGTCTAGCCTAGCTATGAAAAAATTATCTGTATCTAACAGTCGTTGCTTCATTTTTATTTCGGTTTGTTACGTAGCTTTAGAATTGTTTCCTTTAGAATTCCGTGAAGTTGCTTTAAGACGTTTGCGCTGTTTTCTGAAGCTGCTGGAGCTTCTGCTGCTCCTGATGGACTCAGGTCAGGTATTGTTCTCTCCGAAGCGGCAGGATTTGTCTGGTATGTTCTGTACTTAAAAGAACAACTGTGAACCTGATTGTGTTGATTGTTAATGATGCTTTAGGAGCATAAAGATGGTGTTTATGTAACGTGAAGTTGCTTTAAGACGTTTCTGGAGCCAGGTTTTTTCATCCCGAATTGAAAGTTTTCAGCTCACAGGCAGCCTGTTAGGCTTTTTCTCATGGGCACTGAGGAAGAGGTAACTGAAAACAGTCGCTGAGGATGTGTGGTTTAATTGTTAAATTCACGTTGTGAATTTTGATTGTGTCTTCCTTTCAATTATCAAACACCTCTTTCTAGTGCAGAACAAGCTGCTGAGGACTGGGCTTTGGGTCATCTGGTGACCAGCCTTGGAGTTGTTGTGTTGGACCTGTTGGAGACCAAGCCTCTGCATAACCTGAAGCTGTTTGATCTGCAGTCCTTTAAATTAAACTTTGTCTAAGTTCCTACTGCTTCCCATGAGGCTTGTGGGAATGTTTATATTCTAAATTATTATGTAGAGTTTGGGAAAAAAAACGGTTTGAGAAGACTTTATATAAAATAAGCTGCTGTGGGTTGTAAAGTAAGATCAGCTATATTTATCTTTCTACTATACATTAAGCACTTTCTTCTTTGTTGTTGCTGTCATTGACTTTTTCTGCCAGTTTAGATTTATGGCTGCCTAATTTTTAAGCTCTTGCTGTTCCTGATAGAAATTCTTTGCATTTGTGGATTTTAAGGGAAGAGGACAAAAAAGGCGCGGGGGGTAGGGGGGGAAGCCAAGTGTTCCTATTGTAGAATTTTCTTTAGGTGTTACAATTTAATTTTTAAGCAGGCACTGTTTCTCTCTGCTCATGTTCTTAGGCAGATCCTGAAAAGCTGTTCAAGAAATGCTGGCTCTGCTTATCTTTAAATAAAGAAAACCCTGGTCATTTCTCTTTTGAAAATAGCAAAGATTGAGAAGATTGGATATTCAAAACAGTGAATACATGAGTTGAGTGGAAACAGCCATGGTGGCAGAGATCTGTAGCTGATGTGGATTGTATTTGCCCATTAGAATTGGTTGGGGTATTTTGAAGAATTGAAGCTTCTTTTAAAAGAAGTTTTTAAACTGCTTTGTTAGTAATTTCACTTATCATAAGATAGACATTTTATTGCATGTGTAGGAGGGAAGGGAATGGTTCTGTCATTATTTAAGGGAGAGGTTAAATGTTTAGATAAGAATCTGATCTAAACATCACAACACTTCAGAAGTTGTTAGTCTGTTTTTATCATGTGTATTTTTAAGTAGGATTGAAGGATCTGGTGGGATTCAAGCCATACTCCTCTTCTTCAAGGGTGATAAGGCAGGGTGGCCCACGTTTTTTAATTTAAAATCTGAGATGACTTTATGAGAAAGATGGAAAGCCCCTGGTAATTCAATCTTCTCTTTTTTTTTTGAAACTAATCATGTGATGGTTTATGCTAACAGATGTTCCCATTTCTTGTCTTCTCTTACTAAATCTTGCATCTTACGCAGCCTTGCATCATGTCTTAGGTAGTGGACTTGGGCCTTGCACTGAGTACCCTCAAATGACACTCTGTCATTCTCAGTCTGAGCCTTTGGGCACTACAGTAGTGCAGATACTGAAATTACACATTTCTCTGATAATTGTGCACTGAACTGTGCTGTACTTTTCCTTGTTACTCTGGTTGTTTTCTTTTGTTCACTTGTATGACTTTGAACCCTAACTGATACTAAGTGTCACATAGCAATGAAGGTTATTTACCATCTACCTAATATAGATAAGCTGTGCTGGCAGGCCAATGGCAACTCATGATGTTTTCTTCTGCCAAGGTGGATGTTCTGTTAAAGTGGAGCTTGGCAATGGCCTTTGAGAAGGATGGCGTCACTGCCCCAAACAGAAATGCTTAGGGAAGATGTCTGAAACTTTTATCTCCTGAACTTGGAGTGGGTTATCATTGTTGACTCTTGTTTTGGCTGACTGTGGATAATGTTTCAGGTTATGGCCTGATGTGGTATTTTTGTTTGTTTATTCTTATTCCTACAGGCTCTGTGTTACAGACCAAAGGAGTTGTAATGAGGTTATTAAAGTCTGGTCTGTTTTCTAAGTAAAGGAGAAAATAGAGCTGCTCTTCCTCACTCCAGTTCATCATGCTCTGTATTTTTACTGTTGAACTGACTTGATAATTCAACACTTCTTGAAATACAGAGTGCTGGAGTATAGTATAGGGAGACTGTAATACAAATTTGTTCAGTTCTACTTTAAAAAAAACAAACATTAAAGGCAGCATCTTCCAGACGGTTCAGATCAGCTCTGCTCTTTAAGAGAACACTTTGGCAAGTCTGTAATTTCTGGTATTCAGGTGTTCCAAGCTGGTACAGTATTTCAGATGTCAGTGTTTGAATTGTAAATAATGTTTGGGACTGCCTGGCATGCTGTTATTTGTGCAGCTCCACAAACACACTCTGTAGCTATGGGTAGCAAAGTTCTTAGGAAAAGTGAAACTGTTGGCATAATCAAAATATTTGTGTTTGCTAGTCAAATGGAGAGAAGTTCTTCTGTTCTATTTTTGCCAGACTGCTTTTAAGTTTAAAAAGCAGTGACTTCTGGAGGTGTTTTTAAGACCTGCTGAATAAGGGTGTGCAATCTGCAAGAAGCCAAACGCGTGATCCAGCGTATTTGAATCTCAACAGCAGTTAAGTGAGCAGCAGGACTATGCCCAGACATGAAGCTTTCAGACTAATGAGTGCCTTAGCAGGCAGGTGGATTTCTGTTTGAGGCTGTTGTGTGTTTGAACTTCATGACATTCAGTTCTTGCTATAAATGCAAACAGGAATTAAGAGTCAGGTGTGAAATTAAATAATCATGGCAGCGTTATTTGAATATAGACATGAGTTTAACATTTGCATGAGGGAGATTGTTGGGGTTTGCTTCAAAGTTGTTAGGCTCTCGTATTAGTGATTGAGAGGACTGAAGGCGTTCTGAGTTGTGTGCAGGGGAACAGTAAAATGATGAAATTGAGGCTTGACAGATGCGTTGCGAAAGTCAGCAGTCCGCTTGCTCTGGCACAATATTTGCCATCGGTGTAGGACTGAGATTAAACTGTTTAAGTTCTGAAGCACTGAGCTTTGTGTACCTGAAATTTAGGATGGTTGAAACTGTGCTGTTTTGTGAACTACAGAAGCGCAAAGGAAAAGTATGCTTGAGGTTTCAGAAGTTAAGTGACTGCCTGGAAAAAAAATGGGAGGAGCAAGAGGGATTGTTCCTTTTTGAATTTGCACCAGTAAGAAGTTAGACACACTTATGACATACAAGTAAACGTATGAGGACTNTGTTTCTGTAGGGTGCTCTGTGAAAAATGTTCTGTATTTCATTATTGGAGATTGTGATGAACAGTGACTTTTCAAAGGGGAAAAACCCCCACTGCTGAAACCTCTTGTAAGAACAGCGGTTTAAGAGCTAGTGGAGAGATAAGCATATTCAAGGGCTTTAAAAGTTTTCCGAATTGCACTACTGAGCACAGTTATTAATTAACGTTTTCTTGACACTACACATCATTTATAGTGATTTGGGTACATAAAGCATTTGAGATTTATATTTCTGGGAGGTGTGAGTGTTTCGCTCAGGTTTGTCTGATGGGCCTTAAGAAAGCTCCGTTTTGGATTGGATTTTTCTGGGCTGTTTGGCTTGGGTTTTGTCATCTTTTTNAGTGACTGCCTGGAAAAAAAATGGGAGGAGCAAGAGGGATTGTTCCTTTTTGAATTTGCACCAGTAAGAAGTTAGACACACTTATGACATACAAGTAAACGTATGAGGACTGAATTTTCAAAACCTCTCAGCTGCCACTTAATGTCAGGACAACATGGTGGCCTTTTTTGAAGTGTTTTTTTTACTATAGAGGCTGACATATTTAAAAAAAACACTGTGGAAACAAACTTCTAAGCCAATCTTATGAGTGCTAACTGAGAACGGATTAAATAGTTTGAAATAATAAATGCTGCTGAAACCATTGTTGTTTCTGTAGGGTGCTCTGTGAAAAATGTTCTGTATTTCATTATTGGAGATTGTGATGAACAGTGACTTTTCAAAGGGGAAAAACCCCCACTGCTGAAACCTCTTGTAAGAACAGCGGTTTAAGAGCTAGTGGAGAGATAAGCATATTCAAGGGCTTTAAAAGTTTTCCTAATTGCACTACTGAGCACAGTTATTAATTAACGTTTTCTTGACACTACACATCATTTATAGTGATTTGGGTACATAAAGCATTTGAGATTTATATTTCTGGGAGGTGTGAGTGTTTCGCTCAGGTTTGTCTGATGGGCCTTAAGAAAGCTCCGTTTTGGATTGGATTTTTCTGGGCTGTTTGGCTTGGGTTTTGTCATCTTTTTTTTTGCGAGTAAAGCATGTGGTTTGGGGAAGAACAAAATTCAAAGCGTCAATTCTTCTCTTTCCTATAGGTTCAGGTGCAAGTCCATCCTAAACTTTCCTCTACTGAAGATGCGTTGCAGTATGTGGAGGAGTTAATTCTTCAGTTGTTAAATATGTTGTGTCAAGCTCAACCAAGAAGTTTTCTGGATGTAGAGGTATAGAGAACACTTATTACAAATCTTATTACAAATAATTTGAACTATTACATGAAAGCTACTGTACTAATCATTTCACAATGCAAAAAGGAAAGCAGTAATTATGTCTCTTTATGTAGCAGAGCCTTCTGCATAAAGCCTACTGAGTTCTCTAATAGCTCATTTTCCTGTCAGTTGAATTTGTTGTTCAATGCACAGCAGAACTATCTGTGAGCTGTATTACTTTTTAATAGATGGTGAGGTAAATTTTGTATATAAAACTGACTCCTTCCTTTCAAAAGACCTTTTTTCCCCCACTGATACTGTATGCAAACTAGCAGCTGCTTGGTCTGAGGCTCTGTGCTCCTTTCTCAACATGGTAATTTAGGCTGATACACCCGCTGCTGTCCCAGAAATTAAAACAAGAGTAGGTCAGTCACTTCTTCAGAATGAGTTTGGGAACATTTCTTTCCTCTTTACAGAGACCTCGTCTCTTACCATTGCCTTTTCAAAGATCTACAACCTCTGCTGCTCAGCAGGGCAGCTTAATGTTTAAGAAGAGAGGTTGAGCTGAAGAGTTTTTCCATCTGAGGAACAAATTAGTGAAGCTGTATCACTTAAGCCTGTAGGACCATGAACACCTTGGTAGTGCTTTGTGCTTAAGCATGGTTTAAAGACTCTGTGTGCCGAGTTTGTGTTGGTTTCCAGTGCTTGGGGCCAGGCCTGTGCCAAGTGACTTCCTCACATTCGGAAGGAAGTGGACTAATGGCAATTAACACCTCACTAACAAAAAACCCTTAAAAATGTGTCTGTCTTAGAGCTCAAGAATCATGAATTTCATCCTTCCTCTTCCCTTTTGAACACTTAACACCTCCAGTGGTGTTCCAGTGTCCACTTTAATGGCTGATCTGTTTTGCAACATCATTCTGGTCTGGCAGCTCAAGAGACAAGAGCTTTGGAGAAGGTTGTTTAATGCTGTTTTAAACAACACTGACAAAAAACTCAATGTAGTGTTGTATTATGAGTTTTATGGCTCTGAAGACAGAAGAAATGCAAGAAATAGAGATGATCAAGCAACCACCATTTACCCCCTTGGTGTTCATGCACAATGATGCTGTCTTTAATTATATGGTCAGACACGTTCATTTTTCCCCTGGGACACCTTCATTGTTCAGTCAACAGACTGGACCCTGTTAGGGGTGTGAACTGTTGTTAGTGGATCAGACTGGGGGTTTTTTGGTAGGACCTCTGCTTTCCTTTTGCCAAAGTGTTATGAGGGGGGAAAAAAAAAAGCCTTCACTTTGAAAAGTTGGGTATTACCTTTATAGAATAGTATTCTGTCACTTTTTTTTTGTTAGAAAGTTTTTGTTTGTGTACTTTTTCCTGCACAAGCTCTCTGTAAGTGGTCATTAACTTCATCTTCCTCATTTCATGGTTACTCAAACAGGAGCCATATTTACGTAAGTGAGCGCTTGCAACTGAAACAGTCAGTGGGAACTGTGGTCTGAAAAAACAAAATGTGAAGTGATGCGAGAAAATAAATTTCTGGCATTTCTGAATACCAGGGCTACAAAAAAATGGTGAAGCTTTTGAACCTTCAGGGGCCTGTGTGTGAGTTCCAGCAGGAGAGTTGTTCAGTGTGTGGGAGTGTGCAGGTGTCCTCAGGCACTCTGACTGCTGGAAGGAGTGAATAAACTGGGCCGTGTCTGGTCCACCTGTACACTGAAACTGTTTTAGAATATGTGGGTGCTGTTGGACATTTCCTTCTCCTCTTTTGTTCATTGTCATCATCAGAGCAGTTTGCATGTGTACAGACTGGACCATGTGGTGAGCAGTAAAGGTAAAACAGAAGGCCTGTGACCATTTCATTCAGTGACCGTCCTGTGTACAGGGAATAAAGTGCTAGGAGAAAATGTAGTCAGGTATTTAAACACGGAATTACCAGGCGTGTGCACAAGGGAAGCAAACTGTGCCTTCAATGGCAGCTTAATTCTTACATTTTCAGCACTAGATAATTCTCTGATAATGATACTCTGAAACATCCTTATGAATGTAGTGCGCAGCGTGTACCAAAATGATAACATTTACACATTTTGTATAAGCTTTTGTAGTTGAAATACAAATATTAGCAACCATTTCTTTGTTAAGTAATAGAAAGTGATTTGATAACATAGTTACATGGCTAAGATCATTCAGATGGTGCATTTACCCCTTGGTCATGTTTGTTTGTCTTAAGGATCGTGTTCAAAAAAGTTTCCCCCATCCTATTGATAAGTGGGCAATAGCTGATGCCCAGTCTGCTATTGAGAAGAGGAAACGAAGGAATCCGTTATCTCTTCCGGTAGAAAAAATCCATCCCTTGTTAAAGGTAAGCAGTGATGGAATCTTGCTTTTAGAATGCAATTAGAGGTTAACCCCTTTGTTTCATGCGATTTCTGTGTGCTGCTTGAACTCTGAACTAAAAGAATTAAGACTATATGAATTTGTTACATAGTTCTAAGCGTTCCAGTCAATGGAATATATTTATTTTTCAGTTAAAAATCACTCAATTCTCTTTTGGACAAACAAGGCCAAGAACCCATTGTATAAGTTTGATTGTTTATGTTTCATTTTGCATGACTAAGAAAACACTCAAGAAACTCGTGCAAATAGCCCTAAATGTTTAAGTGAGGTTTTTGGGACAGTTAGTTGGCTCTTGGCGCTTCCACATTTAATAGAGCAGCATCTCCAATGGCACGGTTTCTTTTCTAGGCTTACACACTCCTGTGTTTCCATTCCTAAAATAGGCTGTGGATATGTGGTGAATCTTTATTGAGCAGGGTCTTAAACTTACTTACTGGTTTGAGTTGTAATCTACAGTGTCTGGTTCATCAACTGAGTAACAGTGGAATGCTTTTTTTTTCCTGCCCTTTTTTTTTTTTTTTTTCAGGAAGTTCTAGGCTACAAAATTGACCACCAAGTGTCTGTTTACATAGTAGCAGTATTAGAATACATTTCTGCAGACATCTTAAAACTGGTTGGGAATTATGTGCGGAATATAAGACATTATGAGATTACAAAACAAGATATTAAAGTGGCAATGTGTGCTGATAAGGTAAGCCCAGCTCTGGTTTGTCATGTTAACAAACAACTAAAGCTGTAGTTAAATTTTGAGAGGACAATGTCTTTTTCTTAGTGTGTATATGGAATGCTGCACCTTCTAAGAAGAAATTAGTATCATAAAATACGGTTCCAGTAATGGAACAAAACTACCAGAAAGCTAATTGAGCTCACAAAGCTCTTACTTGAGCTTTTTAATACTTAAGTCTCTCTTCCTCTTGATTGCATGTGCCTAATGTCAGCAACATATGAATACTTTAAAAATGTCTGTGAAGCAGTGCTAATTTAGGACTGTATGGGTCAAATAGAGCACCCATCTCCTTAGCGTCTCAGCCCAATCTTCCTTAGTAGTGAGACATGAGCTTGGTGAATACAGCCTGGAATCTCCTAGCAGTGTGCTAGAACTGCATCTGTGAAGGACAGTTAGAAATCGAGGGGTCTCCTTGAATACTTGGATTATTCTGTGTAATTTCCCACGGTAGTGATGCTGTAATGTCCCATTCCCCAGAATTAGTTAGGATTCTTATTTTAACCTGAGTTCCATGTACAGTCATCTGTTCTTAGAGCTTCAGAAGTCAGGCAAAATGTCCTGCATTGCTCTGCTTTTAGAGGGTTGTTATAATGACTCCTGACTCACATACCACCTTTGGAATAAATGTTCAGTGATCCTCTTCTGTTGAGAACTTTAAATTATTGATTGCTTGTGTTTGGTAAATCTTGCTTGGGTATGAATTGAGACCTCTGGTAGTCAGAGTGTCTAGAGTTCCTGTTGTCTATGTAGTTCTGCAGCGGGACTGGTTTCTGAAGCTGATGCCCTTCCTCAAGGGTTCATTTTAACAAGAGGGCTCAGCAGTTAAGGACCGAAACTGGGCCATGTACAGTCTGTGGACAGGCCAGTGTTCATTGCAGGTAGATCACAGGAGTCTGAGCATGATCATGTGTGACTTCCTGATAAAGCTAAAGCTGAAAAGCCAAAATGCACACACCTTTTGACTTCAGATAGTGTAGTGTCTTCAGAAATTTAGATTGTGCACTGCTGATTCAGAGCAATAGCACACAGCTAAATGCTAATTGTTTTTGTGTACTTCACCTTTTAAAATTGTAATTGATTTTAGGACCACGTTCTTGGAGAGGTGCCTGGATTGGTCTAAGTGACTGGGAGTCTTCAGAAATTGCCACTCCAAATAATGACTTGCAAATTCATAGCAATGGATATTGCTTTTGTAATGCTCAGCTGATTGCAGAATGAAAATACATAAATCTTACTGCTGATCAGTCTGATTTCATAGGACTAATAGGTCTTCTTTATTGGTAACTCACTGATCAGTCTTGTAAAGGGGTTCTCATTTTGTGGATTTTCCTCTCTTTGCTGTCTAGGTATTAATGGATATGTTCCATCAAGATGTAGAAGATTTAAGTGCACTAACTTTATCTGATGAAGAACCCTCCACCTCAGGGGAGCAAACCTATTATGACCTAGTGAAGTCATTTATGGCAGAAGTTCGACAATATATAAGGGAACTGAATCTCATTATCAGAGTTTTTAGAGAGCCATATGCCTCCAACTCCAAACTGTTTTCATCTCATGTAAGTATTGTACACACCACAAACACAAAAAGCACCTACTATAATATCTATAAATATAGATGGATACTTCTGGAACTTAACTGGTGTTGAGTTTAATGTATCAGTAGTAGAGAAAGCACTTTTCTTGAGTTCTGAAATGGAAATTGTAAAAGAGCACTGGCAGGTTTTGTAGGACTGTGGAACAAACCTTCCCATTTACTTATGTTCACTTACAAGTTTGTAATTTTAAGGTTTGTCACTGTTCTTTGCCGTATTTGAACAATGTGCCTTTTATATATTTATAAATCACAGGAAAGGTATTATAAAATAATTGTAAAATCTTGTTGCGTTTAAGGAAGTTCTTGACTTTCACATCATAACAGAGTAGCTTTGCACTTTTGACTTTTGTCTTGTTTTGTTGCTCTTTGCAGGATGTGGAAAATATATTTAGTCGTATATCAGACATCCATGAACTTAGTGTGAAGTTACTGGGTCATATAGAGGACACTGTTGAAATGACAGATGAAGGTAGTCCTCACCCACTAGTAGGCAGCTGTTTTGAAGATATGGCAGAGGTAAGAGAATGGGGTTGCGGCGTTTGTTTGGGTTTTTTTAGCTATTCATATATATTTTAATACTTGTAATTAGACCTCCGTTCCAGCTGCCCTGCCTTTGTTTAGTTTGAGATCTCTTCTTCCAACCCCACCACAATGAAGGGACTGTCCGTTTTTCAGAGTTCACTTTTCTCTTTAGTCTCTAAATCTCAGCTTTTAGAGTGGCTGTTTAGAGAGCAGAGGTGAAAGTAACTCAACAACACTGATGAGGAGGTTCCTGTAAAACTAGAAGCTGCTCGGCCTCTCCTCAGTCCCTGAGAAGATTAGCAAATCTTTCTGGACTTCACATGCAGCCATGTGAAGGACCAGAAGGTGGTTGGCAGAAGCCGGCACAGATTTCCAAAGGACAAACTATACCTGACCAACTTGACTGCTTTCGGAGAGAAGGCTGTGTCCGTGGACAAAGGGAAGAGCAGTTAATATCTCTTATCTGAGCTAAGCAAGGCCTTCAGCACAGTCTGTCGCAGTGTGGGCGTAGCCAGCTTGGTGAGATGCAGCCGAGCTGTTGAATTGTCCAACATGGGCAGTTGGCTGAGCTGTCAGGCTTTTGAAGGACTGTGATCAGCCGTACAAGGGCCACCTGGAGGCCAGTGGTTAGCGGTGTTCCTCAGGGTTTGATACTGTTTAATATCTGTATTGGTGTTGGGAAAGGAGGTCTACCTCATCTAGTTGGTAGGTGCTGCCAAATTGTTGGGAGACACACAGGAGGACGGAGCTACTTCTTGTGGGACCTCACAGGCTTCAGAAATGGACCTATGGGAACCTCCTAGAGCTGAGTAAAGGCAAACATGAAATTCTGCACCTGGGAGCAAACAACCCCATGCAATGTCTCGGCTGCCTGGCTGAGGAACAGTACTGCTTGCCAGGGCTGGGAGATCCTTGGGAATCAGATGTGAAGGCTAACTACCTCCTGGGTTATATTAGGGAATGTGTAGCTGGCGCTTCTGTGTAGAACTTGAGACCAAATCTGGTGTACTGTGTCCAGTTTTGGGCTTTCTGGTACAAGATGGACTTGTAGTGAAAGTTGCCAAGATGATTAAAGACTTGAAGGCCACGATGCACAAAAAGGGTTGAAACTGCTGGGTTTGTTGATTCTTGAGAGGGCTTAAAGTAGGAGATCTTGTTGCTGTCTTTAGTTACCTGAAGGGAAGGTGTGAGGATGGCCGAGGCAGACTCTTCTCTGTTGAGAACTGTGAGATGGGTGAGAGAACATGAGGATCATAAAAAAGGTTAATCCTGATTAGATACTGGGGGGGGTGGAGTGGGAATTTACAATGAGAACAATCGAACGTTGGGATAGGCTGCCTGGAGAGGTTTTGGTGCCTCTGTTCTTGGAGTTAGAACTCAACAGGATGAGACCCTGAGCATCCTCAGCCAGCTTGGATGATGGATCTGTCTTTGGCCCTGAGGTGGGCACTGCTTTGAACAAAGAGTTGGACCAGTTGACTTCCAGAGATCTCTTTTAGACTCCATTTAATCCATGAGTCTGGGCACGTAGAAGTATTCATTCTTCTCTATAGGTGTTTTGGGAAAAGTATGCGGAAAAGTCTCTCCTGTGTAGCGTGTGTATTTTCTTTTAAGAAATGTGGAAGTTTAGCTGTTAAATCAGTTTTGTAAACTGATGGCATGCCTGCCCATGGCAGGGGGCTTGGAACTAGAAGATCTTTATGGTCTCTTCCAACCCAAGCCATTTTGTGATTCTGTGATTGTAAAGTTATTCTGTATTTCTTCTTAGGAACTAGCATTTGATCCATACGAATCATATGCACAAGATATTTTGCGACCTGGGTTTCATGATCATTTTCTAAGTCAATTATCAAAGCCAGGAGCAGCATTTTATTTACAGGTAACTTGCCTTTAAATAAGACATGTTGCTATTACTATATTAATTACATTGTATTGTTGCTTCTGTACATTTATTGTTTTAAGACTGAAACTTATTTTGTTTTTAGTCAATAGGTGAAGGTTTTAAAGAAGCTGTTCAGTATGTTCTACCCCGGCTGCTCCTTGCCCCTGTTTACCACTGTCTTCATTATTTTGAACTGCTAAAAGTAAGAATATTGTGTCAATGTGATGTGTTTGGTTTTGGTTTGGGTTTTTTCATGGTTCTCAGTGTTAGGTATCAGAGCTTTGTGTGCTCAGTTAGGTGTAAAATCGTTTACTAGAATGTGAATAATGAAACTGCTATGTTGAGAGAAAAGCAGGCTGTGTGCTCTGCAGGTGCATGCTGTAATTAACTGAATATCAGCTGATAATGATAGATGATGATAATGATGAAAGCAATAGAGATCTACACACTCATATTTTTGGAATGATTGTTTCAACAGTGCTAGGAGATGATGGCACATGGCTGTATTACAGAAAATGTCCAAGCCTTTCTCAAGCTGTTACTTCATAAATTTGAAGTCACAGCAAGATTCTCCTTCAGACTTAATTTTATTTTAATAAAAGCTTCAGTGTTCTTGCGGTGCACATCCCATGAGGTTGTAAAGGTGGTATCTTTCCTTCAAAGGGAAGGTTGGTTAGTATTTATACTTGGGCTATTTGTAATTAGACCTTGCATTGATAGGGCAACAGTAACGTACACATATAAAATGTAATAGCTGGAGAATGTTTTTCTGGGGCACTTATCAGTACCGAATGATGATCTTTAAGGAGTGTAAAGCATTTTGAGGAAAACTTTCCTATAGAATCTTCTTTTGGGCTTAATGGAAATTCATAAGGCATACAGTGTTCCAAACAACTACTTACAGAAATTTGGATCAGAAGTAAAAAAACAAAACCAAAACAAACAAACAAAAACAAACAAAAAACCCCACCACAAAAACGAAAACCAAAACAATTTTTAATAAATCTCTGTGTGTTTCCTTGAATGTTTGGTTCATCGTCTTTAGATAAGCCAGTAGCTCATCTTTGAGCCCAAGTGTCTACAGTTTTATCTCCATTTTTACTGACTTAGATCTATGTGTACACCTTTGGCATGTAGCTTGTCTTATATAACATGCTTTTTGAAAAATTTTGGAATCTGTGCATGATCTGTTTGTCTCATTCATGGGTTTGGTCTGACTTCAGACATCTTTAAAATATTAAGCATTTCCTTTCATGACAGTCCACTGGAAGGGAGGTTTGACACAGCTCGTTGGCATTTTGTGTGATAAAGACCTGCACAGACATAAGGTTTCTCTGCTCGTGCTGTTATCGCGCAGTCTCAAAATGCAGTACTGAAGGCTTCGCATACTTCCATGTGAACATGGCACTGTATTACCTAATGGACAAAGCATGAAGGATTAATATTGTCTCACACCCAGGCATCCTCCCTTGCTTCTTGCCACTGGCAGTTTTAGGAGGGAAAGGAGAGCATGTGTGCCTATAGAATGGGGAGCAGCTCGTGTTCACCTTTTTTGGGGCAACCTGGAGTCTAAGCTAAGCCCCCCTCCAGAAGCTTATCAGTCTTTTTGCAACTCATGACCTCTGCTTTATGAAAAATTCTTCTTCTCTGAAGAAGATATCTGTCTGATATTGTTGGGCTGGATTTTATTCTGTGTGTGATAATAACCTTCCAGGTTTTCTTCCCACCTTGTTCCTCATGGAACGTTTTAGTTGGACACCTGTCACTGTGGTCTGTCAACACACATATTATGTACACAAAATGGGCAGTGATGGATAATAGGTGCACACAAAGAAAGATATTATCTCTCGTGGAAGCATCTTCAGCTGTCACTGAGTACATCAGTGTGCACTGAGCATATGAATCCCTGTCTCAAGCAGTCTTTGCTAGCAGACGCTGTATCTTCCTTATATCTGGAATCTTTGAACAGATTCCAGCGTGATTTTTACCTGCCACAGGAGGATATTGGTGTAATTATTTAGCCATATCGTCCTGACAGTTCCACTGATACAAGGTTGTACTGAATTCTCTTGGATGGTAGGAGGCCTGTTGAAGTGATTATAGGCATATCTATAAATAATCAAGTTAAAAATGCTATGAAAATGGATCTCTTGTTATGAAGAGACAAAATGTTGGCAAAGTAGCATGTGGAAAAAAACATTTGATTTCTCTTGAATATAGATATACTTAAGGATAGGTTAGCATTTATCTTTGAGCTGTGTTGTATAATGTTGCGTATTTTGAAGTAATCTATTTAAAATGGATTTCAGTCACCTTCTAACTATGCAGACTACAAAAAAAAAAGTAAATTTCTATTCACTAAAGGTTATCCTAGTTAGAAACTAAAGCCCTCCTGAAGTTGGACAGGGCACCAGGAATGCACAAATGCATATTCTATTTTTAGCTGAAGCTTCTTGCTGTTACTTTGTTGGGTAATTAGCATAGGACTAAGAGCTGTGTTTTCCTTCAACTAACCTGAAAGTCCCCAAACTTTTATATAGTAACTATATAAAATAGCAGCTTTGTGTGAAACTGCACTTTCCTGCAGATGTTCAGATAATAAATGAGCTTTTCTAAATCATAGAATCACAACTATGACCTTTCAGTAATTGAAGAAAGAGGTTTTCAAGACCTTTGAATTGAATTGGGCACTGTTTCAAATGCTGTACATTGGTATGCATGTATGATACTCTTTCATTGGGTAAATAGATTACTTTAAAATGCTTTTTTTTCCCCAAGTAGAAGTGCTCCAAAGCATGTATAAACTTTGCTTAGATAAAACAGTATATTCTGGGAAGCAGGAGAACTTGATAGGGTTTTTATTTGGTTGGGATTTTTTTAAGCCAAACGCGGACTTGAGTCCCATGACTTATAAATGGTAACCTATCATCTCTTTGCCAATATATTTTAATTTGAATTCTATCTATAATGTTCTGAAAATCTCAGGATGCTTTCATTTTGCAGCAGCACCTATTAGGTTCTATTTATTTTTTTTCAAACTTTGTTCTTAAATGATAAGTAACTTCTCAGGCTTCACTGTCTGGCAATCCAGCTCAAGTAGAAATACTCCTCAGTTAAACCTATTTGTCTTCCTCTTTCACCTTACTAATAGAGAAAATAACAATTCTGGTTTGGCAAGGTCTTTCAGGATGATAAACTCTCCTTTTCCCATCGTGATGGTTTCAAATTTGCTACGTGTTGCTGAGGAAGGCACAAGGTAGTAAAAAGTTAGTTTAGGACTAGAGCATCTTGAGCCTGATCCCCCAAGTTTCTTTCCATGTGTTGTATTGGGCAGCACATCCCAAACTCTTCGGGGCTTTGACTTCACTTCGATTCTCAGCCCTGTTTCACCCAGTGGGGTGTTCCAGACTGTAACAAATTGAGTGAATTTGGTTTACAGTCCCATCTCTAAGTGGTGTAACCCAGCCCAGGGTGGAGAATCCACATCTTAATTAGCTGAACTTTGTCAGTCTGCAAAGCTTTTACACTATCTGCAATTACAGATCATTGTCTCGCAACACTGTCTGGACTGCTTGTCTTTAGTATGAGCACTGTGATTAACAGGTTCTGTTGCTTTAGTCAATTCTCAAAGTATCCTTTAATTACTGTTAAAACCAGTAAATCACGGATTTGAACTAGCTGTGAATTATTTTAAGAAAGTATTCACTTAATGTCAGCAAAAGATTTTACTTTCTGAAATCACTTTTTCTTCAGCACTTCTTTCCAAAGACAGTAACTAGTATGCACAATACAGTTTGAAATAAAAAGCGGAAGCATTACTGTTTTACATATCTTTGGGTATGCAACTGCAGTTGTGGATGATTTATTATATCCACTGGAGATAATGTGCAGTTCTAGGTCTCTGTGACAGATGAAGGTCTATCTGTTGAAGGAAGTGTAGCTTGACCAAACTGTTGCTAGTGTGTGGTAAGGACTACAGAGTGTATTTGGGTGTTTCTTAGGAGAAAAAGCTGGGATGATGTAAAATTTGGTCTGAAGTGTGAAAAGAGGTTTCCTAGAATATGACAGTAGGTGAAAAATTTAAGAAACTTCATATTGTTAAGCTAAGAAGACTTGTACTACAGCTGGAATGTTGTAAAGGTACTGAAGCCATGTCATGTGGTAGAAGCTGGAGTTGATATAGCCAGGTTAAATGAGGTTCTGTATTTATTTCTTGCTTGTGGGGTTTCACTGACAATATTTCTGTTTCTTTTGTCCTTTAAATGCTAACGAGTTTATGCCTTAAGTCAGTTGTGTGTTCATCAGCCAGAAGGGAGAAGTTGATAGAGGAAAATAAAATTCCGTCACGTGTGTGTGCACTTTTCCCAGAAACTTGGTTATTATTAATTGAACTAATTGGTCCTTAATTTTATTTCTAGCTATGGTACTCTTTGATGTGTTTCCTGTGTGTTTGTATCAGATGAATCTATGCACATGGGTGTCACTTAGTGATTTATGTCATCTGCTGTGGAGTTGTAGTGGGGCTGTATGCTTTGCTTTATAGAGTTTTTTTCCATATACACAGGATGTATCTGGGCTTTTGAGAAGTAGATGTCTCTTTCCAGGAAATTTTCTAATAATTTCTAATAACCTCCTTTCCTTTCTAAATAGGTACCTCTGAGAATATTTTTTCTATTATCCATCTAAAATTGCTTTTCTGCAGAAATTGGATAAAATCTAACAAAAGTGAGAGTACAATATTCCTTGTGATCCTTTGCCTTACAGTCCTCAGTGTCACTTGAGCTGTGTCAGTCAATCCTGCTGGACCTGTAACAACAAATGCTGTACCTTGATCCCTTGAGGCAGGAGTAGGATGTCACAGGGCCAGACTTCTTCGGGTCTGCAAGTGAAGCATGTCCTGAACTCCAGGCTTAAGAATTCACTTACATGTTCAACTGTAGGGTTCCAAAGTCCTGTTTCCCAATCAATTTTCTAGAAACACCTGTGCAGCAGCTTGTGCTGAACACCCGAGGCCAATCTCCCATGAAAATGG